>JAOPJG010000878.1:0-15534 GCA_027478255.1 Dispira simplex | reverse complement strand
AGGAGCTGGTCATCCTCATTGGGAGATGTAAGCTCCAACTCCCTTTCTGCTGTTGGCCCAGCTTCATCATGAGGTAGCTGGTCATTCTTATCAGGAGATGTAATCTTCCACTCCTGTTCCATTAATGAAGAGAAGAAAAAAGGGAAATGGGCTATTTTTTCTTCCGTCTAAATCACGTGATTTTTCCTGGAATTTTATTTCATCCAAAACGCTAGATTCGAAAAAAAATCACCCATATAGCGAAAAATCCGCCAAAGATGAATGGGTCTCACAAAATCTTATTGGTTACGTTGTAATTGGTATTTTTTGCTCTAAATCTCTATAGTCGAAAAAACGCCCATATTGCCCTGGATAAGTCACGTGCCACATGGATCCGATTTCCTTGTGCTCCCTTTGCTCGATTTTTCTTGACATTGTTGGCAATTTCAAGAAAGGGATTGTTCATCTACGTTTGGTGGAAGGGGAGGGGTAAATTACGTGTTTTTTTTACTTATTCATATATTTTTATCCCGTACTTATTTTTTTTCCTTGTATTGAAACGTTAAGCCGTATTGGACCTGCTAGTTGTATACCATGACGGACATTACGACCACCTTTCGTAGTATTATCCATCGACGCCAGACAGACCTTGCTCAAGATTCGACAACCAGTCCAATAGATAAAGTGTCATTGTCGGGTACCAGTTCCCCCATTTCTCCAACTTCGACAACTACCCTAAACGCCCCACAAGACCCGTTTACCCAAGAGGCTTACCGGGTATTACGTCACATTACCGACCTATACCAGTTCCTATGGGCCAACCGGCATGCCTATTTGAATATCGGGGCGGCCAAAAAGGGAGATAATGTACACTATCCGAAGAAGCTAGGGGATATTACCGGTAAGAGTCTCGGGGATACTATTGACTTGTCATCCCGCTCACTATCTTCCACAGTTTTCTTACAGGGTCAGAGGCCCAACATTTCCACATTGACGGATGCCCAACGGGACGAAATCGACCAACAGTCCAAAGTGATTATAAGGCAATGCATGGAACGCATTAAACATTTGGAAGTTTGGTCCAAGACTCCCCCTCCGACGGACAAGGCCGGGTCACTATTCGGATTGTTTACCCTGGCCAAGGGGTCACAATACGATACGTTGAAGCAGGAAACCTTGGCGGCTCACCACGGCGCCATTACTTGGTACCTTAATAAAAGGCTGATGGACGTGTCGGTTTTTCAACGACAGCAACAGGAATTTCGACTTAACCGCGAACTTGAAAAACAGCAGTATGTGCAACCACGTCGGACGGGTTTATATTGGAAAAACAAACCGGAATTTACCAAGGCTGGCGCACCGGGTGGGTTAACTTCTACTAACACGAGTTCATCTATTTCACCCGGTGCTAATATGCGACGCAGTTCGTCATCGGTGTTACATGGTGACGATAATCCACCACTTTCCGATAAGGTAGATCAGGAACGGCGGCGACAGAGAAAATATCAGCCACTAGACACTGATTCCAAGAGAAATTTTACGACTATAACGCCAGGCCTGATTGATGCCATGTGGCAGATATCACCCGCGGAGACCAACAAAATAGAGTCCACAGGTCCTGGTTTGTCGGACATCTCTTCAGGGGATACCCAACAGTACCACCATCAAATGGAACTCCAGGAAGAAAATCGGGCACTCTTACAGGAATTCGAGGACACTTTGACTCAAGTAAGACAAACCGAACAGGCACTCTTGGAAATCTCCGCGTTACAGTCTGCTCTGTCGACCCATTTGGCGGTGCAAACGCAGGAAACCGAACGATTGCATGCCGAGGCGATGGCCACTACGGAAAGAGTACAACAGGGTAATGAACAACTCTTACAGGCACGACAGCGGAATGCCGACACTCGGAAATGGATCCTGTTCTTTCTCATAATGGCCAGTCTCATACTTTTATTCCTGGATTGGTTTGACTAGATGGAACGTGTTCTATACCAAAGCCCACAATGGATAATTCACTTTTTACCAACTTTTGCTTTGTCTTTAGGGTTTCATTTGTCACTGTTGTCCATCAACTGATATAATATAAAACAATGAAAGTAATAGTAAACTATGGTTTATTACGAAACACCCAACGCGCATCGCCCAAGTACTCTTCAGCTCCGTGCGATTTTCGGCCTCAGAAATGCACCACCAGTGAGGAATAGAATTGTGATTGTTTACGATTTATTTATTTTTAGCTGACTTTTTGGATGGCATTGAGGCCTATTGTTTTTCTGGAGAAATCAGTACAAATGACAGATATATAACCTAACCGCGAGAAGAGTTGTTGGAAAAGACAAGTGGATAAAATATATAATACACACACGGCAAGACGACTAGTCGATCAGACGGTGGGCCGATGTATGAGAACCAATGGTAACACGACCACTAAGCATTGACCAAAGTAAACACCCGGCAGTCGTACGGATACGCCTTTTTACGCTAATGTAGACACAAGGGGGAGGGAGAAGCGAGTTGATATCGACCACCGACATATTTACCAAGAGGCTTATTCGTTGAAGTTACGAATGTACTCCACGTTGGACGGTTGGTTTTCGGCAGATTTGTGGCTAGGAGCGGCAACCGGGGTATCAGGGTGAGCCACATACTGAGGTGCTTCGTCAGAGGGATCCTCCGCAACAGACCTGTCCCCTGTTTCGGGACCTTCTTGAAGATAGCTCAAAAGGACTTTGTCTACCCGGTTTTGGAAGCGAGCTTGGTCGTCTTCGGTCATTTGGTCCTGAACAGTGTACGCGGAAATATTCATATAGGACCGAGAAATAGGGGCACAACAATGGGGTAGTTGAACTCGGCGAGTGGCCACCGTGGCCAAGCGTGGGGAAGAGAATACGGAAAACTGAGCGGCTTTGTTAGCCATAGTGGCGAAAACACCTCGGCGGCGAGCAGCGATCAACGCAAGCATAGTAGTAATAATAAGAGGAGTGGAGGCAAACGAAATACAAAAAAGGAGTAACAGACTCGACTCACGACAGACACGAAATAAGTAAGGCTACAAGGTGGGTAACTAGGACAATATATATACGAGGTGCTGTGAGTATATCAGAATTTACGCTTCGACCATTTCTGCTGAATAAATTGAAAGATCGGATAACGACACTAATATCAGGCGATAAACCGAGTGGTTAAGGTGGTAAGTCAACAGCCAAGATCGTTACTGATAAAGCTGTAAGGACACACAGTACATACAGGGTCAAGAAGTGCTGCAATGTGAAGCGGGGGGAAATTAAAGCAAGAATTTAAACCAAATAAGGAACTGATAAGACCCAAAGGGTGTCGACAACTTGTAAATCTAAAAAGAACTATAATACGTCAATAAGAGATAAACAGTGTGTACCAACGAATGATGCCAAACGACAAGATAAAAAAAGGTTACAAGAATTGAAGCAGAAAAAAAAATAAAAATGGAATTATACAATAGGTAGAATGGTACATATAGAAAAGAGAGTAAATGCAATGATCAAAATGTTTGAACGCACATATAAAAAGAGAGAGAGAGAAAGGACGATGCCATACCTTTATAGGCACCTAAATCAAAGAAAGAACGGGGAAAGGGATCCAATTGAGTCTGGCCCACCCCTAAACGGCGAGTGGATCGAAAGTCTACCTGTCTCACAGTCACATGGGATAAAAAAACAGTCAAGGGACTAACGGGAACCCATACTGGGCCATCTGCTAAAGGGAAAACGAATCACTGGCGAAGTGGGCGGGCTCCAAGGCACGAGGGCGACAAGGTTGGGTGGGTTTTAGAAGTATCAGACAAATAGTAATGATTTTCCTTAGTTATTCCCTGGCATTTTGGTTTGCGGTAATAAAACTGATAAACAGTGCCAATAACAAAACATCTGCCAGAAAAAAAAGATGGTTCGGTATTTTTCCTATTGAAAGAAAATTGTTACAAGCCCTTATCGTCGCTAATCGTCATTGCTCGAAAATCATTCGGATGGATTTGTAAGCCTCCCTTTTCCTGCGTGTTTCTTCGGAAGTAATCGGAATCTGAGTCTGCCCGAAATTCCCATAACGCTGGGCCTGCTTCACCTTGTAAATCCAAGTGTGTAACTTTTTCGTTAACGCTGTAATTAAAATAGAAGGAGACGTTGGCCACTCACTAAATGGAAGTTGAGACCAGCCGCTCACCGTACCGAGTCCCTCCTTATCAGGGCCTTATCTATTCGAATTGTGGTTGGTCCGACTCGAGTCCTTTGCTTTTGTTGATTGTTTGAGAACCATAACGACGTCATTCAGTTGTTCGCTTCATTATTCACAGTCGTTGCTTCACATGACCGGCATGGCAATACATCTATCGAGCATTATAATCCCATACAAAATTACCTGTGGCTAACTAACCTTCTACTGCATGGAGATCGTGTTACAGTCATCCTCATTTTAAACGATAATATTTAACACTTTCGGGATTACTTAAAAAAGAAAGTAAAAGTTGCTACTTCTGCAGGGCAGGTTAATATCGACTCTCTGCTAATATAGCGTTATTGCCGTACATGCACTACCCCCATTTACCCTTCCCTACGATATACTTATCGCAATACTAATACAGTGCAGTGAAAGCGGGGAGTTCCCAGGCCCACATCATAGGCCAGCTACCTACTCACAGACGCAGGGGAAGGCGTGACTGCTTCTTCCATCTTGCCTGAATTGGACGTGTCTTCCCCCCCCCCCAATTTTCTTTGGCTTGCTTTAAACCCAGTGTATTTGTATATTAGCTTCAAAATGAGACTGGGAGAATGTGCCCCTCTGTTGTTCGCAGTTTTAAGTCATGAGTTTTTTTATTACAAGTCCTTAACGACAAAGATAATATCAACATAATGTGCATGACAGTTCTCTTGGCTACATAAGCATGGGGTAGCACTGATATTCGTGAAAAATAATACAATTTATAGGTTCTAGGCACTACAAGTCAAAAATTGAGATTTCCACTTTTATTTTCCTGCCTCAGAGATATTGGCGGGACTTGTCCGCCCTTACGAAAACCTTGGAAAAAGGCATATACGGTAGTGCATTCATCCCCATACAATACTCTCACTACAGCCCCTAAAAAGACTAGAAAATATCAAAAAAATTGGTAGTATATCTTTTCGACTATACATCGAGAAATCCACCAGACTTGAATGGGTCCCTTATGACACCCTCTTTGTAAAATTGTTAACGGTGCTACCTTCGTGTCACATTTCTGTAGGGTTGGAAAAAAATCACCCAAATCACTTCATTAGAAAAAATTATGAGCTATTTCCTAAAAACTAGTAGTTTAGTCCATTCTGGCGATGAGAAGTGCCTGAAATAATTCACGGATATTCCAAAAAGCTTCACCCTTCATGCCATCCTTATTAATGGTTTTTGCGATCACTGTGTTGCGTTTTCCCCCTTCTGCAAACGAATTTCCCATAACGCTCGAAAAATATGGTCATTGTATAGCATAGATCATTTTCAATAGGAAATGAATACGCCTTCACAGAATCATACTCACGTTCTAGATGTTGCTGGAAATAGTTACAGCCGTACCCTGCCATGCCCGGAAGGAGTAGGAATTTGCACTGTACTTTGCCACCAGGATTAGTACAGTAAGCCATAACCATAACAGTAATTTTGCCGATATAATCAATGGTTTTGGCAAAGGATGCAACCATGTGATAATTGACATGCTCAGATGTGGTGGTACTCACTGGCGTCTTATGGGGTAGCTGATTGACATCATTGAATACAGTTGAGAGCTTGGGTTTGAGATATAACCGCAGTGTCCTTTCGGAATTTTCAGGAAGTCATTTATTGCACTCAGTTTCGAAAGCTTCGAGTTCATCTTCCCTGTATCCTGGCCCAGTAGGGCGGGGATCGACAGGTTTGCCTGGTACGGGTTCAGCAATGCCATCCAGAGTATCTTTCATACGTTTGGCTATTCCAGAGGGATTTTTAATTTTACGATGTCAATTTCCATCTGTACCATCCTCTTGAATTGCATGAAGGCGAGTCAACGAGGAAGAAGAAGATCCTATGGCAGCACTAGGGTCAGGTCTCGCACCCATGGGAGCCGTAGGGACGTTATTGGTTTCATAGCTCAACGAGTGGTGGATTTCATCAGGAATTTTTCTCTTGTGTCAAATTTTAGCAGGGATTTTGGGCATGCTATGATCTAAGTCTGGATTATACGGTTCTGGCTCCGCAATGGCACCTAATTGAATTTTATCCGCTTCTAGGAATTTCACCTGACTGCCTCTGCTAGGTTGATGAGACTGTGGGTTACAGCCATCCACGTCTTTTCCGCAAAGAATGACGATACTCATAACGTTGGAACTACTATCCGATGACACATTACCCAACACGTTCATGAGCAAGAAGATAACCAATAACATACACCAAATTGTAGAACAGGCCACCTTTATTGTAAACCCGATTAAGAAAAAAAAGAAATCGACTAGGACAAGTATCCTACCTGAAATCTAGTGGATAACGAATATGGGTACTTTTTTTCGTCTATATAGCGATTTGGAGTAAAAAATGTACCAGATATAATTTAACCAAATAGGTTTTCGTAAGAGACCCATTCAAAGTTGGCGGATTTTTCTCTATATAGTGGGAAAAAAACCACCCATATGAAAGGCAGCAACCGATAAATAATGGGTAAACCGACAAGACATAGTAATCACCTGCCACACAGGCAAGGAACAGGGGGGGGGGATTTCATATGAACTTGGTTGTGATAGATTAAAAAGGAGGGAGTATACCCATGAGGATATACTAGCTGGCCTGTGTAATATCCAAAATGAATTTCGTCGGCTAAAGGTGTGAAGCACCCAGTGTAATACGAACGAAAGGAAGGCAAGGTCTGTCAATCTATAGGGCATGTGGAGAGTCGCAGCAATGTCAACTAGCCCTACTTGAAGCTAGGAGTGACCTATGAATTCGTGCAAGGTTAATAGGTAAACTAATTACACTCACACCTACCTAGTCAAAGTACCATCATGTGGTAACATCGAGTACGATTAGGTTGTGCAAATGTACACTGGCAAATGGTGGAATTTTCGACTGTTGGGGCAGATAACGGGGATTTACATTGACCCTCTCTCTGTCCCTACCTCTAGCAGATTGCATGATATACAGCAGCAATGCCCTCTATGGACTATATTCGACATCTTTCTGTAGGACAAAGGTGTACCAACCAATCTCACTACTAACGACATCACACCTGGGATACGTCTCTTGAAAAACGTTGTACTACTGGGCTAGCCCCCAAAAATTATGCAAATTTTTTTTTCTAAGCTTTTACATGGAGAGTAAGCAATATTTGCAACATTATTTTTCCAGCGTACACAATAATTTCATTTATTGAGTAATTCCATAATCTTACCTATCTTGGGCTTACATTGACCTGTGAAGCAATTACGAATGTAGGTTGACTTGCTGTGGGTGGCATACAGGTTTCCTTTAGCTTTTACATTATTAACTAGACTATATAACCAAGCCATAGGGTCCACCTCTTCTCAATCCCATGTGAACTAATTCCGAATAATTTTCCTGTAATCCACGTTACCCTGGCAATTATTTAAACCTACTGTATACTGTGTACCTCGTGCATTTTCATGGTTAGCAAAAGCGCCTACAGAAAAACATTAGAGGAAAACTAGGTACATTTTAATGAACCCTGTAGTAAAAATGTCCGCCTGAATTGAATGTGCTTCTTACAAAGAGTTACTAGTAAAATTATAATTGATGCATTTTTGCTCCAAATCGCTATAGATTAAAAAAAACAATAGCCCGAATATAACCAATATCAATAACGTTTACTTTTGGACATTAATTAAAAACAACACAAAGCGGTTACTTTCCATGAACACAAACACACAAAAGATATTACTACTCAAGGACAATACAAAGCGTCACAATGACTCTTGGATATTATTTTCGGGAGCGTTTGTGACTTCGTTGAGTATCGTCATCGTCTTCATGACTGTGACGTTTACGCTCGTCATAACGACGAGCCTTTTCCTCCAACTGATCCCAATCTTCACCTGACTCTTCACTCTCATCATCGCTATCACTTTCATCGGATTCCGTAGCCACCGCCGATGAAAACTCGCTATCTTCTTCAGACGACACTTCGGAACCGAAATCACTCTGCGACATTTCAAACTCACTTTCCTCTTCTTCCAATTCACTGTCGCCTTCAGAATCTCCTTCTTCCAACAAGAATCCCCAGCCGCCGTCTTGGAAAAACGCCGCGGGGTCTTCCTGTACTGTCTTCATAATGGCCGTCCAGTTCAAATTCACGGGTCCTTCGGCAAACACCACGTCCATTGAATCCAACCATTCCTTGACGTGGTCCAATTGGGTCATAGGAATAGTGTTGATATGGGCGGGAGGCTGTTTAAAATCTTTAAAGACGAATACCAAGTCGAAATTCTTGAGTCCGAATTGCACCCGTTCTAAATGGGCAATTTCCACATCCGCCATTGTGATCACCAAAACTGGTGTATCGGTTAATTGCACCAGACATTCGGTAGTGGGTTGGAAAAATACGTTGGAACGAAAGGCCACCCCGTGGAAACCGAGGTCACGGAACGGAATATCGACTTCCAATTGTCCGTCACTTTGGTCCACTAACTGTTGGGCAAAACGTCGGAATTCTTGGTTGAGTTTGGCCCGACGTTTACGTTCTTCTTGTTCGGCTTGCAATTCGTCCTCGTCTCCGTAACGGTACCGACGTCGGTTACCCGTTTCGTCAAATTGGGCGTCGGAAGCCTCCCGGTAAAATTGGATATCCTTAGTTTTTTTCTTACCCACCATAATAAAGTTTTTGAGATGGATATGCAACAATACAATGAGCTCGTGGTCGCACGGTTGGAAAAACACGTGACGAATATTACTAAACAAGATATCAATCCGTTGGTCCCGTTTCAACGGGTGTTGGTACCGTAAACCGTTGGCGTGAATTTCCAATTCGCCGGGGGCACGTTTCCCCACCACGTCCGGTCGAGCGAATACGTCCCGTAGTTGGATCGGTCGACGTCCACGGGTTTCCACCAATTTGTCTTGGACCACAATATCCGCCATTTCTTGTTTTTCGGCATCGCGTTTCGCCTGGCTTTTTTTCATATCTTGAATCTGTTGGCAAATTTCCCCTAGACGGAACATATCCGTACTACGGAAAGTAATCGAACGTAGGAAATTGGCGTTGACGTCGTCAAACGGTACACTTTCCTTACGACCTTGGACTTGACCGGGGGTTACAAAATTAATACGTAGCAAAACAAAGGCCCCTTCTTCGGTCTTGCTCACATTTTTAATAGTGGAAATGTGGAATGGGACCGCCATTCCGTACACTGGTAATACCACTGAAGAGCTACGTGTGTCCAGCACAATTTGCAACCGTTGTACTTCCCGCGGAAGGTGGGCTTCCCGTTTGTAACTTTCGAACTTACGCAATTGGACTTCGTCTTTAGTTTGTTGGTGATTGCCGTTGGCCGGGAATCGGGCCAGTCCTTCGGCCTGCTTTTGGGCAGCCAATTCACGTTGGTGTTCACGTCTTTTTTGTTCCGCAGTTTCATCATCACGCTCTTCACTACGGAATTTGGACGATAATACGGCGGAACGTCGGGTCTGTGCGGCACCTTCTCGAGTACGGGGTCGGTCCTGTTGGGAAGTATCTTGGCCCTCGTCATTTCGTGATTTGGTGGTACCCCGACTGGTTCTATCCCCACTGTTTCTTTTACCGTTGACACTTTCTTCCTCTTCCTCGTCGTCATCAAAGTAAAACGCTGCATCTCCCAAGCCTTTGGGACTATCGGTCAAACTCGTGGCGGAACCCCCGTTCAAGGGCAAAAGCACCGTATCCGAAAGTAACAATGCATAAGTTTTACCACGCTTATCACTGGCTTTGGGGTTAGCCAGGTCTTGGAAACCCAATGCCAAATTAAACACCATACCGGGTTGTAACTCCCGGTCATTCTTGGCATTGAGGACGTAACCAGTTTCACGGAATTCGGTTCCCATGGCGAACCCACAGTTCTTCATGAAATGTTTCTCCAGGTCAGGTCGTTCCTTGCGGATGTACTCCACTGCCTTTTGGTACACCTGTTTTGCAGGAATCCCCGGACGCAGCGCTTTCAGGATATGTTGTTGAAGGTCCAACAAGAAATTGTAATTCTTTTCCTGGGTTTTGGAAGGAGAGATCATAAACGTCCGGGCGAGATTGGAGCAATAATAGCGGTATCTTACCCCCATAGAGCACACTACGGTGCCGGCGTGCAACTTGTCTTCGTTGGACATGGCCGAAGGACGTAAATCGTACTGACCACCACTCTGGATAATGGGCATATAACACCAATCCAACGCGTCTTGGTTCACTTTAGCGGGGAATTTAGCGGCCTTTTGGGCCTTTGGGTCCCACAATCCACCTTCCATCGTCTCCGACAATTTGACGTGGGTGATTTCACGTTCTTCATCCAAAATTCCCGTCATTTTATCGGTGAAGTAGTTGGTCATCCACAACGATGTTAGTTTACTGGCCATTTCGATATAGTCCAGCTGGTTGTTGTCTTTACACGCCAATACTTCACCCATCGCGATCGACACGTCCACTTCTTCGAATCCACTTTCCGCCTTGTACACCGCTTCCCATACGTTCATCGTTTTTCCCTCGGGTGTGTCCTTGGGAAACACTCCCACTTTGGGCCCCGCCTTGCGTAAAATATCCACCACCTGTTTAAAAACCTGGTTGTCCTTTTGGGCATCTTTGGTAAGTCGAAGAACTTCGATCGGGACTTGATCATGTGCTTCGGTCTGACAGAGCGGTTCTAACAATTTGGCCTTGGAACTGCTGGTAACAAAGTACCACTTGGAGGGCGTGAGTACCATGAGCGTATTGGGGAATTCATAGCCCCACAGCCACACATGTAACGCACGGGTTTTCTGATAAGGGTTGGTCTCTTCACCAATAATACCCATCGGAACCAGGATCACCTGGGTTTGGTGGTATGGGTTAGGATCTGTCTTGAGGGCGGCTTTCCAATGTTCAACAAATCGGTGGGCACGCTCGTGGAAAAGCTCCACGTCCAGTGTGACAGTATCGGCTGACATGCTGCTACTTTTGTTGGGTGTGCGTGGCGTGGAAAAGCCGACGACGAGATATCGTTGTGGTTAGGCTGAGACAAGAGTATAGGTATAATCCGTTAAACAGGAGGAGTGAAACTGTACTGACTCGCAGTCACCCGTTATGAGCTATACAATAACAAAGACGATACAAGCACTACTAACGAATATAATCCACTTTAAACGTAATAGTTTAACATCAATCAAATAAGTAGTAAAGAGTGACACGACACAGTCCTTAGACTAGTTCCTGCGCGATATCCTACGGCTTTCCCCACAAAACAAAAAACAAAACAGAAAAAAATAGTATTTGTGTGCCAATTGAAAAAAAAGAAAGCGGGCATAGATTGGAAATCCACCGTGTCACTGCGTGTACAGACGTTAGCATTGTTATTATGGACATTTTTTTTGAGCGTGTGCTATTGTGGGTTAAGGGCTTGTCCTAAGGGTTGTCCTTTTTTCGTATGGGACTGATTAGGCAATGGGACATGTTCCTAAGATTTCCCCCCAGAATTTCCACCTAATTTTGTCCCATCTGAACTACTCCCAAATGCACATACACGCAAAAGTGGAAGCGGAGAAAGGCCGCAGTAGTTCGCATTTAATGGAGTCTTTTTTTCTTGGGTTGTATGCTAACCCTCACTATTTGTAATTCACACACAGTAAGCGAATTCCGCTCCTTTTTCAGACCTTTATTTTGCTTAAACATCCCAATTCTTTGCATGTAAAATTCACTCCAATGTCAATATTATTATCCCCTATGTCTTGTCCATCACTGACCGTTTGAGGCCACTACAATTCGGCCATCATGACCCTTTCTTGTATAGGTACTACTAAACAAACCTGAACAACGTAATTTATAGTGCATATTTCATTCTTTTTTTTTGCTGATTGAATTGAAGACATTCTACGGGGAGGTCCACCCAAACCCGTCTTACAGTATGCCCTTGGGTGTCACGACTAATTCCCCTTTGCCCGAATTACAGCTTTTTAGGGCGTCCTTATTTTCTTCTTCAGCGTGGTTTCTATTTTACGCTGTGTTTCTCATTGGGTGTTGTTTGGCACTGATGAAAGGAGTTAAATCCACCGTAGCCGATTCCCATTCTACCTCGTCACCGTCCGATAACCCTAAACGTGTCCGACGCAGCTCACCACCTCGGTCTCCAACTTTATGTGACCAGTACAACGGCCACGACCCAGCGCTCTTACCCCGGGACAGTTCTACCAACGGTACATCCATCATACAGCAGGTCAAGCCTAACCATACCGAGGCCTCCGTCGACGCTTCTGGTTCACACACTTTATCAACTACTCACGATGATACGGATAAACCGCCACCGGTGTTACAAGTGATATGGGGACCTTACCGACTCACCACGTGGTACGAACACCGCTACCCAGCCACATCCGACCCGTACTACGTCTGTGAGTGGTGTTTTAAATATATGCAGCAGTCGGCATCTTTGGTTAGTCACTTGTCCAAGTGTACATATCGAGAACCTCCTGGTACCTTAATTTATAACGAAGGATACCGTTTACGCGGTTACGCCGTCGACGGTAAACAGCACAAACTGTACTGTCAGAACTTGTGCCTTTTCGGTAAACTCTTTTTGGATAACAAAACCGTATGTTTTGACATTGAACGGTTTGATTTTTATGTACTGACAATAGCAGCAACGTCGTCAGCAACATCGCCCCGTCAGACGGTGGGCTATTTTTCCAAAGAAAAGAACTCGCCCGAAAACTACAATTTGGCGTGTATTGTGGTATTTCCCCCGTTCCAAGGCCAAGGTTACGGCCGTCTACTGGTGGAGCTGAGTTACCAATTAAGCGTGCGTCTGGGTCAAGTAGGCACCCCTGAACGCCCTCTATCCCAGCAGGCCACGCTAACCTATAGTAGACATTGGCAACGCGCCGTACTGTCCGCCTTGGCCGAATTAAATCAAGAGTATATTCCGTTGTCGGATGTGGCCGAAAGGACCGGTATGGTTTATCCTGATATTCTTATCGCGCTTCACCAGTTGGAGCTGACCCGTCATTGGCACAGTAAGAAGATTCTGTGTATTCTCCAGGAAGATTTACATAAGTGTTTAGAACAGTGGAGCACATCGCTAAACCCCCGTCTCAGAGTAGAGGCTTTGGTTCCTTTGCCCGTGTAATGTATTGTACACTCGTTTCTCGTACTGTGTTTAATTTATATGCTAGTTTTGAAGGTGCTAAAAGTGAGACATCCCCTCATGTTGCCCACTTCCCGATTTTGCAACTTGCTCTGTTTTATCGGTATGTCACTGCACCATGAAAAGACGAGTTTAATCTCTATTATTTAAGCTTAACAAGATTGAACAGTTTCGCTTGCATTATCTGTAAAACAACCAATCTCAGCTTCAAACAGAATTGTATACCACTGGAAAAATGTGAGCATGATACAAATGTGGTTAAAACCTGTAATGTGGTATACCAAGAGTTACTTCATTCGAGTTATCACGTCGATGGCTTTCTTTATCATTGTTCAAAATTTTGTTTTTCTCTTTACCTTTCTCTAAACTTTCCAATAAACCAATTATTATTTCTAAACACCTGCTCATATATTCCCTAGTCCCAATTAATAAGGAGTCCTTCGATCTCTGTAAAAGGAATACGTATATTCCCGTACGAAGCCAATTCCTATTACATCATGGCGACCCTTACCCCTCAAGCATCGTACAAAGAACGGGCCGAACACGCGACGAATCCCGTCGTACACGACATGTTGTTGCTCATGGAGGCTAAGCAAAGTAACCTGTCCGTTGCGGCGGATGTAACCACCAAGTGGGAATTACTTGGTTTGGCCGACCAAGTAGGACCGTATATTTGCTTACTCAAGGTAAGTAAAGGACTGACCTGGCGTACTTTGCTTCCCTTTGCTAACCCAACAAGTCACTCTCCCCAACTCTTTCCACCCCCTCCCCCCAATTTCATTCTCTAAATACTTTCTGAACGCATATACAAGATGATACTAACCCTTATATATCCGCTTTGTTTTTCCTCCCACCATACCAACCCCACTTAGACCCATATCGATATCATTGTGGACTTTGACCAAGACCTCATTGTCCAACTCCAAGCACTGGCAAAGAAGCACCAATTTATGATTTTCGAAGACCGCAAATTCGCGGATATCGGCAACACCGTCAAAATGCAATACGACGCCGGCGTTCACCGCATCGCGCACTGGTCCCATTTCACTAATTGCCACATTGTCCCCGGTGAAGGCATCATCCAAGGTTTGAAACAAGTAGGTCAACCCCTCGGCCGGGGTTTACTCTTGCTCGCCGAAATGTCTCCCGCGGACTCCCTCGCCAATAATCCAAGCTATACCGCCAAAAACGTCGAACTAGCGTTAAAACATCCGGATTTCGTGGCAGGTTTTATCGCCAGTCGTCGGTTGACTAATGACTATGATTTTCTTACCATGACCCCTGGCGTTGGATTGGACGTTGCGGGTGATAGTATGGGACAACGTTATCGGTCTCCCCAACAGATATTGACCGAAAATAATAGTGATATTATCATTGTGGGAAGGGGCATTTACGGACCTGGCAAAGATCCGGTTTATGAAGCCCAGCGTTACCAACGGGCTGGTTGGGAGGCCTACTTGGCTAGACTTTTATAATTGGGTTTTTGAACCTAATGAATGTCGGAAAATAATAGTACTCCTCTTACGTTACGTGGTGGGGTTATACTTATTTCAGTAAGTTGAGCAGTGTTAATATTTGGGTGATTTTTTTCAGTCTATATAGCGATTTGGAGCAAAAAAGGGACCAGTTATCTTTTAACCAATAGTGTTTTGTAAGTGATCCATTCAACGTTGGTGGATTTTACTCTACAGTCGAAAAAAAACTACCCATTTGGCGTTTCCCCGTCTCCTTCCTCAACATATATCACGTGACTAAAACCCAGTCTCAGATCGTTCACTGGTATAAAAACTCACACACTGATTATCCATTCACTCGTCCCCGGCTCTCTCTCGTTTAGTATGTAGTTTATGGTTTACATTGTTTATATACATCACCTTATCTTATACTTGCCATAGTGCATAGGTATAGCGTTTATCCTTAGTTTATTAAAGGTCTTTATCCAAATCCTAACACATAGTTTAATATTCGGGCTATTTTGAAAGAATGTACGTCAACGAGCACTCCTTTCCCTAAAATACTGTCTCACAAGTATTGACAAGTTGTTGGTAATCAGTTTCATGTCGGTAATTTTTTTGGGTGTGTATAGGGATTTAAAGCAAGGATGTACCAACTATTTGTGGACAATTTAACCAATTGACTGATTGTTTTTCGACCATATAGGGATAAATCCGCCAAAGTTGAATGGGTTGCACACAAAACATTATTGGTTAGATTAGTAGCT
>JAOPJG010000087.1:0-46154 GCA_027478255.1 Dispira simplex | reverse complement strand
AGTCCAATGGCTCATCCAGCAATTAAAAGCCCGCAATGGCACTCGCTTGGGGTTTTATCAAGTTCGGTGGGCTTGACTATTATTATTGCAATGGGAACTATAAATAGCATCGTCTGCTAAAACGGGTTTGACAGACTTTGTCTATAGCGTGCCCCCTTTTTACCCCAGTCCACTCGCAGTTAAAAATACCTTTTTGTATCGCGCGCATGACATGAGAGTTTCCATGGTCTAAGCAGTAGAAGGCACGTAGCATTGATACAAATGTTGACAATACGCTTGCCTTTTCCTACTCTTTTGTTTTGGGTCCAATCAACAAGGCGAAACAAAGCTTTCACATGTCCAAGCTGGTTATCCGTCAACTCACTTTAGCTGTACGGTGCTCACGAATGTTATAATTATGTACTACCTTTTAGTTTGGGGGTGTAATTGATTTGTGGGGACAGGCAACTGCCATCAAGCGGTGCTGTTTTTCTTGTCTGTGCACCGAATCTTTTTCCGTAAAAAACCACATTATCAGGGATTATTCTAGTGGTAGTGTATGTATTTTGTGATAGGATAGTCATACTTTCATGCTCAGTAGGAATGTACTATCAATATCAATAGGATGAAATCGTCGAAAAGTCCATGGGGTAAATGGTGATACCTACGAGAGTGTCACACTTTTATGGTTTGCTACATTGGTAAGGATTATGCACGTTACGAATCCTAGTGAGGACAACAGCGTGTGATCCACTCACCTTATGCAGGTGTGAAGTATATGCTATGATGTCCTTGGATTCATGGAAAACGCCAAGACAAAAAAAATCCCAGTCCCTTGTTACAGGTCAACCCTAATACCATATTTCAGGCCAGAATTAAAGCATCGTCTATATAAGATCCTGGCACCCACGGCCTGTTAACGTTCCCTATACATACCAATACTTCTGTTGTTACTGGGTATTAAAACACTAGTCCCTATTAAGTCATACCGTCTTTCCGTTACTCACATTATTCGTTTAACATGACTTCTACACACACCACTTCCGTAGCGCTTCACGAAACCAACCTCGACCGGGTAACTGTATACCAGGACCAAGCCCTTCTCGTACGCCATGTGCGGGTTCCTCTCATTCCCAATGAGGAGGACTCCCAAAGGTATCGGGTAAAGGTACAGGGACTGCCAGGTGTGCTCCAGGTGGACAGTGTACGAATGGAGTTGGTCCCGGGTGTTTCGGCGACCCTGGTGGATATTGCCACTCGCCCCTTGTCTTCCGACGAGTCCACCAGTTCTCAGGAAGAGGCCTTGGCGCTGCGTAAACGTGTCGATGGGTTGAAATGGGAACAAACTCTGCTGCAAAATGAGTTGGCTTTGGTGGAGAAATTCGCCAGTAGCGCTTCCCTGTGCCCAACTTCCGCGACTACTTCGACCCACCTCGTTACTAATAACGTACAGGCCATCCAGGAGTTTACCGAATACTATCGTACTTCTTGTCATCGTATCGGTGAGCAGAGCCGTAAATTGGACGAGGAAATCAACGTCTTGCAAGAGCAACTAGACCGCACTGTGAACAATACGTGGGAGAACGGTCAGGATGCCTTGCGTCAGTATCAGGTAGAAGCCGTGGTCGAGTGTCCCCCCGTCTCTGCTACGCCGGAACCCACTCCATTGGATATGACCTTGATTTTATCCTACGTTGTATCCCAGGTGTCGTGGGAAGCTCTCTATGATCTACGTGCTTTCACTGATACCCGTGCTCTCGATATCACATACTTGGCTGAAGTGAGTCAGAAAACGGGTGAAAACTGGGACAATGTCGCTATGGAACTGTCCACAGCCCTGCCACACCAGGGTTCCTCCCCACCCACCTTGAACGAATGGCATATTTTTTCCAATAGTATTCAGACCAAGTCAGCCTCGTCTGCTTTCGGTGGAGTCAGTCGTAGTGGTCGGCGGCCCGCTGCCCCTGGTTTAATGTCCGTGATGGGAGCACCCAAGTCATCAGTTGTCGCCATGACGATGTCCGAGGCACGGGTTGAATTCCAACCACCCGTTCCTACCACCACCTCCCAAATGGGCCTCACCAGTACCACCTTTATCCTGCCGAGCTCCGTTACCTTACCCTCGGACGGTGAGAAGCATCGGGTAACTATCGGTCATTTTCGTGCCGAAGCTACCTTCAAACATTTTACGGTTCCCAAATTATCTCCCCGGGTGTTTCTCCAGGCTCGCATCAAAAACACTTCCACGTATGTTTTGTTGCCCGGTTTAGCCCGCATTTTCTGCGACCGTTCCTTTGTGACCACTACCTCACTAAATCACGTCAGCCCTACCGAGTACTTTACTTGTTTCTTTGGTGCTGACCCCAGTGTTCGTGTGACCTACGCCCCGGCCATCAAGGAAAAGAGTACCAGTAAAGGCTTCATGTCCTCCCAAGCTACACTCCAGATGACCCAGAGCATTGAGGTACATAATACTAAACACAATACTACGGTTTATCTGGTGGTACAAGATCAGCTGCCGTTGAGCAGTGAAGACAAGTGTACTGTCAAACTAGTCGAACCAAGAGCCGACCTGGTAAAGGAAGGGGAAATTGACCCCGAAGATACCACCGATTTGGCACCCGATGATTCAATCCCTATTCCATCCCCTCGGCGTCTCTCACAGAGCCTGGCTAAACGTCAAGTGACTAATAGTTCCCCAGCCTCGACGACCCCGACCCCACCTTCTCATCAGGATACTCCTCCTATGGTGCTGACAGGTCCCCACTTACCATTGGCGTCTCGCAAACCACGAGGTGGTCTGGTGTGGACCCTTTGTCTGGCGCCTAATGATAAACAGATTATTCAGTTCAAATACGAAGTCAAGCATCCAGCTAGCGAAGTACTTTTGGGATTTCCTTAAGTTCCCTTCCCTCGGTGTTAAACACTTGTAACTTTAAGGATGTTTGCAAGATATGGATGTATATCACCTCTATCTAATGTCATAAATTTTTATAGTAGGTGAAAAGTACGGTTGGTTGACAACACTATTTTGGCTTTGGTTTTAGTGGAAAAAAAAGAGAATTTGTTCTACTAGTTACCAGTACGCCGTGTTCTGATTATCGGTTTATTACTTTCGGTGTGTTGTGTATTCTAATAAACTCCGTTCTCTATTCGTTTTTTTTCTCAATCTTTACTAACGAACTAATATTACTACGATTATCAAATATGTCAGGGTTGAGCTCTTTTTCCGGGGGATGGTTACTTGCCAGTTCAGCTGATACCACTGGAAGGCTGATAAACCACCGGACAGCTTATTGTGGTCATTTAAACCGGTATTCGACCGAATCTGCCATTCCTCTTTTCGTACAACACTATTTATGTCCTTTATAGGAATTTCTGGCAATGAGGTTTGGTTTCTACGAAATAACAGATGTCGCATAGAGATATTGTTGGCTTTCTTTCGGTTTTTAGTTGGGGGATTTCACCTTGTTTTGGTATATACTAGTGTATCTTCCCTGAGCCCGTGTGAGACCAAATAGCGGGGAAGGATTTATCAGGTCTAGCGCCTTCAAAGTATAGTACAACGGGATAAATTCATGGTCAAGCCGTTGCCCGAATCATTGTGTACTGTTGTTATGGATACACAGTTCAGTGTACCCGGGATTCACACAGTGCTTCACATTTCCAGGTAGAGGTCGCGAGTGAGAAAAGTGTTGAAATATGTTGGTGTTTTTTTTTTTTCGAAGCCCCATATCAGTCTGCAGTTGGAAAACTAGCATGATACGCTAATATAATTGAAAAGTAGAGCGTCCATTTCGAAAAACCTGTTTCTACATTGTAGCAAGCTGCGTATGTGAAGACAGGAAAACACCACCCCTCCATTGTCACTTTTCCTAACCCTCCTTTTTTTTCTTTATTTCGCCTACAAGGTTCGAACTTCAAGAGGATATCGTTTAAATTGGGTTCAAGGTTACTGAGATTTCGTCAAAAGCCACAGCCATGGTAACATATGTATTCTATTTCCCAGAAAACATGTATGTTCACAAGGTGATCGGTTTGATGAGGGTAGGTGCTTCATAAAAAAAAAGAAAAAAGAAATGTATCACGTCGGCTTTATGTGCTTTTTTTTCTCTCTCCCTGCTATATCTTGACATATAGCGAGATTGAATTGACCCAGTAAATTATTATGGGTTTCGCTTAAATTTGTAGAAAACAATATAGCGCGCAACTCCGACGAGTATTTGAATAACACGGCATGCCAAAGGAGTCAAGGATAGACTACCGTGACATCTTGTTTCGTTTACATCGGACAGCCGCCACGCATACAGTGGCATGTCACAACTTAATGACATGTCATTCCCACCCTATACTAAACCAAGGCCCTGGTGATGTTCAAACTCGTTACTGCGTTATGTTCAGGCGTTTTCCTTTGCCTAGGACTGTAGTAAAACGATAAATTATATTTTATCAGTTGGTTAATAAGCAAGATTAATGAGGATCAAAGTGGCTACTGGTGGGAGCCATAGATCCTTCTCGGCTGCCTTTTACATTTCCATTTTTACAGCTTATCTTTTACCAAAATGCTTTGCTATAAAAAGCCACCACAGGCTTCTCGTAATTTATTCGCGATCAGGGCATATATTAAAAATATGACATTGACTAGCATTTCATTTTTCTCCATTGATTTCTTCTTATTTGCCTATATACGCTAAAAAGGTACATTTCATAGCCATCTCGGAGGGTGGGGGCTTAAAAAAAATCCAAGTTCTTTACAAAAGCGTGTGGTTAAGTTTTGGTCGTGGCTTTCTTGGTTGCTTAATTAGCAACTAACCACCGGTGTTTGTTTTTAAACTTGTAGACACCAACCTTTCTGCTAACTATTGGGAGCATAATACACCATATTTTTTAATCTTTTGAACAGACCCCCAAACCATGTTCGAAATACGATTTCCATCATACTCTGGAATTCCTCGGTGTCGCCCGGATACGGTCCTCACTGGTAGGTTGCTTTACGTGATATACATATTTTCTACTGTTTGGCATTACCTTGACACACACGTTGGTAGGAGTAGTCCAGGTAAATTATTGAATATTCTTATATTTTGCTAATATATTTCAAATGTGATCAATATGACCTTGAACAACCATGTATGTGCCTGGATTATACCTTCCCTATTCGGTTATACAGGTGTAGTTTTGATCAAAAACACATGTCCGATTTCACCCCAGTCCCTCGTGCTTTGCTTTCGAGGCGTGGAGCGCATCAACAGTGGCCCCGTAATAAATGACATTGATAGTTCGTCCACGACTACGCTGGCCACAAACCAATGGTTGGAGCAGGTATACTTTGAAAAACAAACGGTATTATTGGGCAATGAAAGGGGTGATACACCACTATGTATCATTGAACCTGGATTACACTTGTATCACTTTGCCTGCCAGATGCCCTTGATGAATTATCCCACGTCAGTCAGGTCTCCGATGTTCGAGATCCTCTACACCCTGGTGGCTTGTCTTCATTGCCCTGATGACGCTGTGCCCGTGAAATATTCAATGCCTACAGCGGTACAATTCGAACCGCTGGCGTTGGTCACACCTCCACTTCCTCTGGCGGTAAAGTCACAAAGTAGCAACCTGTTGGATGGTAATCGACTTTTGTACCACGTACATGCCCACTTTTTGAAGAATAGCTTGGGTCCGGGTGAATCACTTTCAGTAAATCTCACGTTGAAACCCGCTACCGTTCGACCCATTAAAAAGGCCCACTTGGCCCTCGTGGAGTACACCCAATGCTACCTGCGTCACGCGTTGGATACCACTGAGAAACCCCTGTGGACACACCAGCGAGTTCTGCACCAGGAAAAATTGTTATTACACAGGATCCGTAGTAGTATTGGGCGGGATCCTTACATCGCCACCGTCAGTTTCGAGTTGCCCGATTGTTTTCAACCCAATAATTCTCTATATTTATCGTTTGGTTATACGTTGCGATTGACGGTCAAGGTAGCTACGGGGTTCCTCTTCACGGGTCAGCGTGAAGCTGTAACGGAGATTCCCGTCGTTATCTTCCGCCCTGATGAATCAGCTATGGTTTCGCATCACACTCCGTCTAAAAATTTACCTAGTGCCTTGGCGGTTAAATCGATGCAGGCTCACCAACGGTATTCTTCATTCTATACTCGTACGTTTCAGCCTGAACTGCTTCGATCACCGTCTGCGCGTCCGAGCATATCCAAGCTACACCTTCACGATTACACTCAGCCTGTAGTCACCGCCCGTCATCAAATTCACAATGCCACGGTGGTTCTGGATACCTACCCTGACCCACTTTCCACTCCGCCTTCCCCAGAGTGCAAGAGTCGCAAGTCAGAGACGGTCCCTTCGACCGCAAGTGTTTCCTCTACTTATGACGACTTTTCTCACACAGCGATCACTTCCTCGGAACCCACCAGGAACTTGGCCTCTCCTGGTTCCTCACCCAAGCCGAGTTCCACCTCCACGGATATCTCCATTCCTAATCTCTCTGTGGATATGTCGGTGGGCGATGTGTTGGATTCAACCTTGATTCAATCCACCTTGTTCCTACCAGATTCTCCCGCTTTGTGTACCTAAATATTTCCACTGCACTTGCTTTTTTTTTCTTACTTTTGCTTAGAACGTATGACTATGGAATTTGCGACAGGTGTAAACCATGACCACTTATTCGGTTCATTATGGATAATAATAAAGTAAAATCCAAAAAATCAGCGTTTTCTTGAACAAGAGCCAGGTAATCAAAACAATAACCAAGAGCGATAGGAACATATACCAGGGATATCTTACGAATATTATTTTTTCCTATTAAGTACGACAACAAGTATATATATATACATATAATATCGGGGAAGCCCTACAAAGAAATTTGATCCAAGTCCATAATCATAGCCACATGGGGTATGCCATCCTCGATAAACTGAGTGGGGTCCGGGGTAAGGTACCCTAACCGAGTATAGAAAACCGCTTTGTCGTATTGTGCATGAATGAGAATGGTTTTCCACCCTATTTCAACCTTGGCTACTCTGTGAGCGCTTTCCATTAACCGTTGACCTACGCTTAACCCTCGGTATTCTTTAAGAACGCACACCCGACCAATTTTACCTACTAGAGGCTGGTACTCAAACATACGCAAGGTGCCAATAGGTATCCAAGTGTCTTCCTCTTGGTTATCTCCTTGGTTGTGAGGAAGGCGTAACAAGGCAATAAAGTGTCGACAACGTTGGTCGAGTTCGTCTATCTCCATTTCAAGTGGAATCCCTTGCTCTTCCACAAATACCTTTTGGCGTACTTGCATACACAACTGGAACTCTTCAGGTCCTGTAATGCTACGTATTACTAGTTGGTCTGGCAGGTGGGGTTTCTGTGCCAATGTCATGGTGAAAAATTGCGTAAGCTTCTAGTAGCTTAAAACGTGGTGGCGTCTATTGCACTTCAAAAAACATACCAGCTGTAATGCGTATGTTTGTAAAAAAAAAAAGACGAAAAAAAAGCAATAAACCACAAAATATCAGGACAAAAGTAGGAAATAAAATTATTGGGGGTACGAGACTATTATGGTTGTTAGGTCCCAAAACATTGTCTTTTAATTAAGTGAAAAAATGGTCAGGTTAACATGTTGACAACCCTAGTTGGGCCACCTGATCTCCCCCCCATCAGCGGTATGTATTCTGCTCTAAGCAAGGAATCTTATTTTTGATATTCTCGTTCTCGTTCTCATCCTTATTCATATCTTTATCTTATCAAAAATATATAGTCCTAGTAGGTTAAAAATACCTCTTGACTTGTTGTGCGAATATCGCATTGTGTGATACTGACTGTATCATACATTCTCTGGCGTGTGGATCTAGTTGTATACTGAGATCCTGGCGTGGTAGCTACACACAGCACTAGCCAAATCACGGTGCACGGCCTGACCTGCATCGTAGACACACAGATGTTGCATCGTGCATTCGTCGTGTACGGGGATAACACACTTTAGTGAGGGCTGCTTGCTGTAGAGTACAAGCGTACACATTACCCCAAGGGCTACTGATTCTACATGGCTCACAGGGATTCTGAAGATGGTGTATAAGAAATAAGGGTAACAGCAAGTCCAGGAGTGATAAGCTACCAGCAAATGCGATTATATTGGTAGTCCTAGCGATGAGGATGGTTAAACTTTATTGAAAATGAAGATTTCGGGAACACATAATTGCAAGAATATAACATTGAATGCCAAAACATCACGACATTAATAAATTAAAAAAAATGAAGGAGAGAAGATGGTGAGTAGAATACACAGCATGCATGAAAAAAAAATAGACAAGAGAACGTGGGCTACAAACTGGTACACATTGACCTAGGTAAAGTTAGTACGCTTCACGGAATGATTTTGGTTTCGATGGCACTTAACAAAATAAAGAAAAATACTACAACGCACCGTACACGAATGTAATCAGAAAATTGGCATGAGAGCGAAATTTATCATGCAACCAATGCGAAGAAAGCCATCCCTTCAGGGGAATGATTTTCATCAGTTTTATAGGAATGGTAAGGACTATCCAACGAATAAGTTATACATTTCACCGGTGCAGTCCTACATCCTCAGGAACGAGGCAATCAGAAAAGAGGAAAGTTCTAGCACACATAAAGATGTGAACCTTTTGTATTCAACATCTGTCCGTGGGTTGGAATATTGTACTGTTGGAAAGGAGGCTCCTGACGCGTCCTATAAGCAGGCGGGGTACTAGGGATCGAGCTAGACTCACTGCTGTCAGACTGGTACGCCAAATTGCTGTATAATGGCGTGTGGTGGTTGGGAGGATGGGCCCCCTTAAGATTGCAGGTGTTTAAAAACCCGGCCTCGTGAATGGAGATAATCCTGGCTGAAACCATCGGCACCCATAGAGATGGGTCTTCATTAGAAAAGGCCAGGTAGGGCTGTTCACGGTCGAGTATGGAATGATTTAGACCGAGTTCAAGCTCCATGGGGGTCTGTAGCACGGGTGGAAGGTCAGAAAACTGAGTGGTGTGAGGAATGACCCGGTGGGAACGATTAGGAGCAAGCCCAGGGTGATGGTGCTGCTGGCGCTTCTGAGGATGAGGACCTTCTTCCGCTAGACAAGGGTTGCGGACACGGGCAACAACTTTGGCAATTTCCTTATTGACAGTAACCACTCGAATGGGGAGAATAGCGCGTACCATTTTTACAGACCTGCGTTTAAAATAACCTCCGGGGACTTTAACGTCCACCACCAATGAGTAACCAAAGGACACATGGGCGCCGCACAGGGGTCGGACATCCTGGGGGAGCTTAATGCGGGCTACACACCGGTAAGGTCGCTCCACGACGTGGGAAGAGGAAAACACGTTCCCGCTGGCCCTGTCGGGGTTGGTATGCAAATCCAGTGAAGGACTACGCATGGTCAATAAAGACGTAGCTGCATTGGACAACGCCCGACGACGCGCTTTCATGGGACTAATGTTTTGCGTCGGCCGGGGCACTTCCAAGGCCTCCGGGTAGTCGAATCCCAACTTGCGATGGTGGGTCCACACGGCCCGGTGGTTCGGATGGTGAAAAGTGGATGAGGTAGGTTGGTGAGGACGATCGTGAGTACTGGTGCGTGGGTACAGGCCGTCCAAGTGACACTCGATAGTCTCCTGAACCGAACACAGGGCCTCCATAACCCGATTGGAACCGGATTTGTGACCCACTTCGAGTTCCACTTGTATGGTTTCCCCTGGCAAATATTCCACCTGGGAGAACATGGCCCTGACGACATAGGAAGTTTCCTTACCTTCCTGGTCCAACATGGTTTCCTCGAGAAAATGAGCCTCGGATTCCAACCCTTTCGTGGTTTGTCGGTTAACCTGAACCTGGGGCCAAATGACCGGTTCGTACTGGATAGGAACCAGGGGTGAGATAACATTGGTTTCCCGACATTCTACCGCGGCCTGGAAGACGTACTCGATGATAAACTCCGGACAGGTAGCATCCACCACGTTACCGCTGCTGGTGGACCCAGGGTAACTCATTGAGGACAACTGGCAAGTAAAAGGGAAACAGTGGGTTCCAGGCTGGATGGTATTCTCCTGAGTCCCCAATTGGTCACCCCAAAGCACCAACTCCTGTCGAAAGTAGACCTTCTTCAAACACCGGTCCGAACTTGTGTTGACAGTGAGGGCCACTCGTTCTTGTCCAACAAACACCACGAGAATACGGTAGGCCGTAAGGGTTGTAGTAGTTTTGAATTTGACTGCCCCCGTGATCGTTTCATTATTATGAAAGACCTGATCGGGGTGGTGGAGAAATGACAACTCCAGCTGTGGGCTGAACGTCATGATAAATGGAATAAGTAAAAAAAATGAAAAAAAAATAATTAATTACGAATCTACGCTAACGGTATGACAACTGTCGATATAATCCAGTGCAACGCCGAAAGACAATAGATGTATCTTTCAGATGAAAGAAGGGGAAATTTCGAAAAAAAACCAAGGAAAGTACACCTTGAACTGTTTTATAACTGCAAATGAACAAAAAAAAATAATGGCAATGTAAATCGTTAGGCCTTTTAAATCATAAATTTGAAAAATGCCTGAGAAGTAAACGAGTGTGGGCTGTCAATTCTGGCAAGTAATTATATGAAATTAGGAAACTGCCCAAAAATAAAGAGGCTTGGATGCGATCCGAAGAAAAATCAAGGAATCCCGAAGGTCGACAAGGTAGGTAAGGGGTTTCCTTTACGGGTTTTGTAAACAGAAAAATGAACGTGAGAATATTCGAATATGCACTTGACTTTTTAGTAGTGAAGAGTTGATGGTAGTTTGGCAAATAAAAATCAAGAATTTCGAAAACTTATGCTATACAAATGAAAAAGCAGAAAAAAAAGAATAAAGTCTTCTGTGGGCCAAAGTAAAGTTGTCTATTTTTGTATTACCGTTGTACTGAGGATTCGAAGCGCGACCGACCGCATTGGATCTTTATATATCTAAGGGAGAATTTGGGCTAAGCATCAAGCCAATGTAGGTGGCATAAATACTCGCCTTGTTTTTCTTTACTGTTCACCTAATATAGTGAAATGTTCATTCCAGGGGTGATGGCAAGGGGTGGAACCGTAATGTGATAGGTGTGTAACAACATGGGTACTCAGTGATTGATTTAGCGAGGCCCCGATCTGCTCACGAGCCTTGCTTTACCTATACCTTGCCACAATATTTTCTACTCGTCATTCTATTTTACTCGCCGAGCAGTGATAAAAGAATGATCCAACCAAGTGTATACCAAGGAGGACTTCAAAAATAACGTCCAATTCATACACCGTAATGAACCATACACCCGAACCGAGACGCATCAAGACACTTCATAGAATAAGGCGCGAAAAAAAAAGAACGGGTGAATGGAGCGTCCGTTATTTGACGTAGCTGTAAATGTATGTTGGTACACACTACTTGTCAATTTTTCCGCTCACACTCGCATGTTCACCCCCCCCCCTTGATTATCGTTAAAATTGGGTATACTGAAATTAATGGTGTGTATCGTCCACCATGCCCCCAGTATGGATTACTTGCGCGTATTAGATACCGAGTACGTGTTGCCGGATATAGGAGCGGTCATTGGTCAGAACGCGATCGGGGTTTCCTTGTTACCTCGACGCCCAGTAGTTCACGAGTACCATCAAAGTTTTAGTCAATAGTCTAGAATATAACGAAGAGTCTTACGCCTAGGTTCCTATATTTTTTTTTAGTATCAATTTTCCCAGTGTGGATTCTACACATGGTTGGTTAGATATATTCACAACGGGGTGGGCACCGTCACTAGTACAAATGCGCTCGAGCCAGTGAACGCAAAACTAATGTTGTACATACATGGATGGGACTGGTGACTGTCCTTGGGTGCACAATAACGAGTAAAGTTTGCGCGACATTTGTTGATCTAATTAGCCACACCTTATCCGATGCAATACGTTATTCATCCCTTTACTGTAAAGTGGTACACCCCAGGACAAGACCCAAAAAAGGCAAATACTGCCCTAGTCCAATGTTAGTGAAGGGCCGAGTCCCTTTTGTTTGGTGAACTTTTATACCATCTATTTTTAAACTAGTTTAACAAAGATCCTAATAGAGGGCTTAGGTCTCGGTCCCTTTAGACTACATCTTAGCTTAATTCGCGGGTCCCACCCAAGACAAACGAGAATGCGATACATTTTACCTATTGAACCGACATGTGGTGGTTTGGGGTCCCCGAATCTCTTTGTGTTGGCTTGATTCCGTTTAGATTTTCAAGTGTACTCCACGTTATCTTTTCACCTGTGCCCTTTAATGTCTTTTTTTTTGGTTTTGGACAGTTCCAACATACCTATCTTGATGGTCTTTTACAAAGAAACGATGCTGTCATAGTATAGTCCGTATTTTTAAAAGAATTCAACTCAATCACTTCCCACGCGTTCGTGTATTACCTAGTAAGACATTACAATCTATCTGTAGCATATGATACCTACTAGATGACGGTGAACGTGAGTGGAGCACATGGTGGTATATTCCGGTACGTAGGCTAAGTTTCAGTGAGTTGTAAGCAAACAGCTTCTGAATTGACTTCATCTACTTATGATTCGATATACCATGTAATCGTTCTGAATCCATGATGATGCTCACACTCGCACTTATACACTTTAAGGGATTCTTTGGTGAGGATTATACAGTACCTGATGTTATGTCGCCTACAGTGTACATTTCCGACAGGCGAATGTCTACCACGCTATCCCCCCTGAAATGGATTGGGCAAAAAAAAAAGAAATTGTGACTCTATTCTCCTTCTCCAGAATATGATGGTAACCACTATGAGCCCAAGACGTCCTTGGAAATGATCTCCTACAATCTATGGCGCAGAGTCAGTTGATGTAAAGCGCTCCCTTTTCGTAAGCGTACCTGGTTACAACAGCATGATATTTTACCCATTTCTTACTAAATATTGTTTAAAATTTTATCACGAGAATCGGGGAAACCTGACATGCCGTAATAATGCAGTAGCAAGCCAACAAGCTAAAGCAAGCATTATTTTAGAGCGCAAGGTTATTGAATGTTAACCGTAGCAGCTCAGCAATGACTTTGACATGCCTATAATAAAAGTAAACCTAACAACATTGGGGAAGGGGGGAGTATGATGTACATTTTGGTGTTTTAAAATGTGACCCAGAGCACAGTTGCGGTGTAACTGTCCATTTCTATCAGGATCAATTGCCACCAAATTACACAGGCTAAAACAAGGGGGTGTAGATTGTGTATGGATATATTCAGGGACACTGATGTGATAAAATATATTCTCATTACCATTTAAGGAGGGCAGTTCGCCAACCCAATCTCTCTGATATCACAACCTCGCGTTTTTGAGCAAGCCTTCAGTCTGGTAACTAGTATTGACCGGATCTGGCATTATTGGGCCCACTTTGAGTTTGGATTAGTGAATACCCAGATTTACGGGAGTGATCCATGATGAGGTATTGGCAAATGAGTCGGTTCCTGGTTTCAGGAGGGAATCACTGGAGTCGAATGGGAAATGATCGGGGCTGTGTAGACGTCCACCCAGGCTTCTATGACACTTTGGGAATGTCATACATAGTATTCGTTGGGCAATATTATATATCTCGCGCATTATTGTCCGGAGACACGTTGGAATAAACATGAATTTACATGCATTATCACAGGAATTGACTGATCGTATACACCAGTAAATATCATCATGGTTGAAAAATCTCCATGAGTGGCATTTTTTTTACTTCCACTAACTCGATTCCATCGGCTCAACTTTGTAAATAAAGGGGCTACTTATCCTATCTCGCCATGACTATAAAATTGTTAGTGTAAAGTTTATATCAAGTAAGAAGTAGGACAAGAAAACTAAAGCGCTAGTATACTGTTCAAAAGAACAGTTGTAGATACGAATGAAATGCTTATTAATCGGTTATTAAGGACATAAAATGAAAAAAAGGGGTTTATCAAAAATTACTAGTAGGTAACAATGTGGAAACATCAACTCACTCGCATGTTTTCAGAGGTTGGGTAGCCACTACTGTACTCTTGGGCGTTGACGCCGCGGTGGTTTCCGTATCCGTTGGCGAGTCGGGGACCGAAGTGTCTTTAGAAGGGATATGTTCGCCAGATGCTTCGCCCTGCGTCTCCCCTAATTTATCGACTGGTTTACTATTCTTTGAACTCAACTTCTGGGAGACCGGATCCGTGGTCGCTAATAGTTGAAGGGAAAATGGGCACGAGGACTTACGTCTACTTTTGCGGGTCGAAGTCGGCCGGGATGAGCCTGCCGACATGGCAGCGGGGGGTTGTGTCGCAATGGCATTCTTGAGACAGTCGGCGTAGGTTTGGTACTTGATAAGTTCCCTCAGTAGATATTGGCTCTTCCGCTCCCAGTTCGAAAATGCCTTGTTGTAAATAGGGGATTTGGGTGGGAACCGAAGGTCGATACTACCGCGCAGTTCATGATGCTGATCTAGTTCGCTCTGTAAATGGGTAATCTGGTTGAGCAAGGCACGTAGTTGGGCACTTTCGTCTAAATTGGAACGCATTAGTGAATACGCAGGGGGCATCCATTGGTGAATGGAGGTCGGGTGTGGAATACTAGAGGGCATGGAACAGATGCTATGGGTGACCGAGGATACATCCGTCCGATCAGCAGGGTCATTTACCGACGATAAATTATCGGTGGTGCGGGTAATAGACTTGACATCTGATGCCGAATCTACCACCAAAGAAGTGTTAGAATCAGTAGAGTGGCACTGGAAGGATGCAGTGACATTGGCCAGATAAGCTACATTGCGCGGAACTCCCGTAGTAGCCTTTTCACCACCAGTAGTGGATTCGGGTCCATTGCTGGTGACCGACTGCTCGTCCAGGGAATCCGGTTCTGGGTCAATCCAGCCATAGTCAATGTTACAAACTCCACCCAACAAGGGTTCTTTACTCTCCCGGGACGCCCAATAGTTACAACATTGAACCCATTCTCTAAGTTGACCCATACTAGAGGCCTGGAAAAGGTACACCCCTCCATGGGGTAACTGGATAGCGAACACATGGGGTCGGGTTCGGGAATACCCTGGCGGGGGAAGAGCGCTCGTGAGACTGTGCCGTAAAGACACATGCCCCAATTGCAGCGATGGGTCGGTGAGCTCGTATCCATCAGCCTGCCCCTTTTCCATCTTGTACATGTTTAGCATACCATGCTCTAATACCACGTAGCACTGCTTCCACGAACGATTGGTAGCACGACGGTCACTGCGTTCCATCAGGTGCTTCCGAATCAACACGCTGCTCTTGACAAATCGTTCGTCGTACCCATGGTGGTTGGGCACGGGAGCGTCGTGGTAAAATTCTCCAAACGTATCTTCACTAGTCCCTGTCATCAACATACTGGCGCTAAATCCCTGCAATGGGGCATCAGATAGTCCATACTCTTCGTCGTCCGAAAGTGTTAATGAAGTCGCAAAGGGACGAGTGAGACGCTTAGGAGAAAATGAAGACACTGACGCAGCACGGCTCCGAGTAGGGGAAGCTGTGCTACGTCTTATACCCAAAAGTCGAGGAGATGAACTCGATCTTCCACCCGAATCCGCGTTATCGGGTGGCAAATTGCTGGCCGAACCGGACAAGACGGCCGCAATAGGGGAAGACTGGGCGGTAACTGACCGGAATGTGTCACCATCGCCATTTCCTGCGCCCAGCCCAAGTACTCCGCGGCGACCCATAAACACTCGACCTGAGCGTAATCCGCTAACTCCCGATGTAAGTGGGAGATTATTTGGGCCCAGTCCTGACACGGACCGCGAACGAGTGAGTCCCGAGGCCGGCCCTGCACCCATGCTATTTCCAGCGTGGTACGAAGATAACGAAGCGCGGGACATCACAAGGGCCTCGGTGGGCTGAGCAAGCTTCTGGTGTTTGATAGAATTGTATATTTCCTTGAGCATCCCAGTTAGAGCTTCATTAGTCAGTTGCTCCATATCCCGGCCAGCGGTCGATGGGGTGGCACTAAGCACGCTCGTTCGCTCATCATTTCGAGCCCCGTTATTACCACCAATACTCAATCCAATGCCAGTTGTGTCGAAGAAACTAAATCGTTTACCGGAACTGACCGTCGTCGCCTGGCTGGACGAGCCTTCCCGACTGGCAGATGAATCAGATTCAGCTCGACTGGATTGTAAGTCCTTCATCATGGGTGATAAAATCGGGGAAGTAAGACCCGCTCCGTCGGGTGCTGGTTGGCTGGTCTGTCTCCCACTGGTAGATTTATCGGTATTTTCGACAATCGTATCCGTGGCCTCACGTTTCTGCGTGGCTAAATGTCGACAAGTTTCCACGGTGGTGAGTGTCAATTTGATAAACTTACTACGGGAGAGCTTTTCGTCAGATTGGGACACGTGTAGGTCGGTATTCAACAAAAGTATGGAAAACACAATGGCGTACACGATGTCCTCGTCCGTCAACAGGAAATGCTGCGGGTTGCATTCGTGGAAACGGCGGGAGAAATTAATGAGAATACGATCAATCACCTGGGATTCACCCCGGATAAACAAATGGGCACAGAGGGACCGGAAGGCCTCCTCCAAGCTTTTACCCTTGAAATCAAAATGATTAAAGTAATGTTTCCTTATTTGGGCGTACTGCCGACCCCGTTTGCCGAGGTACTCGACATATTCTTCGGGAAACAGCGATGGCTCCTCGTTGTAGAATAAGTTACGAGCTACCTCCATGGCACGTATATCATCTTTGTTCGAGGTGGGTGGGGGATCCGCTATTAGCGAAGACGGGGATGACTTGGTCCCACAAGGGCGGGTAGGTGAACTTTGAGACTTCCGAAGTAGAGTAGGGGAAATATTGGAACTCGCCAAAGTAGTTGTGACGTCAACCTTATTGACCCGTGGGTTGGTGGAACCCCTAGATAGTTGGGGAGTACCCGTTTTCGTTGTCGTACAACGTGTGTTGGGTGTAAGACTGCAAGTGGTGTGCTTGGAATCCTTGGAAGGTGCAGGAGAGGACGAGGTACCAGTCAGGCCAGACAAAGGTTTGCTAGAGTTTTTCGGAGTGGGAGGTAAAGCCTTTTCCTTATATGAACTACCGAGGGGTGCAGTTGGAAGAGACGTTTCAACGACTGACTTGGGACTACCTTTAGCAGAGGTTTTGGGACTCGTCCCCTGGGTTTTTTGGGTAGAGGTGAAACCTTCCTTTACGTAAGCCACCAACGCAACATTATCACTTTCGTGGGAGGGACGGGAAGGAGGGATGTCTAATAAATTAATAGAATTTGAATATTGTGAAGCCCGTTTTGGGAGTTGGGAGTGATCCCCAAGATCAACCTGCTCTGCCATTTTGTCCCCAACCAATTCTGCAGATGGGGGCTGGTTAGAAGTGGCAGCCGAGTCCGCCAGTGAAGCTTGCTGGCTGGAATATTCCCGCACCGTTTGGAAGTCGTCGTCCTCGCCATCGACGCTCTTATTCGAAAAGGGAGTAATAGTTTTCGGAGTGGAAGTTACAGTGACATTCAAACTAGGCAGCGCTTTCACGGCTGGCAAGACGCTGTCTGGTAAAGTACTGATGATATTTACTGACTTGGAGCGACTATGCTTACCAGTCCCTTCCGACGGACTAGTAGGGGACTCTGGCTTGGTAGGTGACGATTCGGTTTTGTTAAAGAAGCGCCAGAACGAGGTCATCTTCTTAGGACGGCGGTGGGGCACGGCAGACGAGTCTGGTGTCGACGTAGGATTAGGAGAACCACTCTCTGACGATTTAACAGAACCCCGTGACGCAAAGAGCGACAACGGTGGTCGCCCAGACTCAAAGGGCATGGACTGGGACTGTGAGTGAGGAAGAACAACCGTGGGCCCAGTGGAGGAGTGGGTCGTCGTGGTAAATGACGAATGTGGATTGGTGGCGACGCGGATGTGGGAGTGGTTGTCCTTGATGTACAATGAAGTCGAAAAAGAATCAGGGGATGTAGGAGAATAGTACGAAGTGGGAGACCCAGATGGAAGCATATCCTTGGTAACAAGGGAGGAAGTGCGCACTTCGAGTTGAGGAACTTCTGGGTGCGGTTCCTTGGTAGAGTTGGTTATGGCAGTAGTTGGCACAGCTACGGGAGTAGAAGGGGTTGTGACGGTGGATAACGACGGGGTGGGCGAAGTATGAATAAAGGTATGGAGCTGAGGGGTGGAAGGGCGGCGAGTAAGACGCGCAAAAAAATCAGACGCTTTGGTGAGGAATTTGGGCTGTATGGTGCCCTCCGGAGCTTCATACTGCATGATGAAGCGAGAGACAGTCGGAATGAATGACTCTGGGAGCACACTGAATAGTAGGATTCTACACTGGATGTGATATAGCTGACCAAAGTGTTTTATACAATACAATGCAATAAATGGCAGTCCTATCTCACACTTTGGGAATGGCTATGGAAGAGGGAGCCATACACAAGGGTAGAGTCGGTGAATGGGTATCGAATCGGGTGCTTCTGCGAAAATAGTAATGAGGACGAACGGTATGATGATAATGGTTGCCAGTGGGGTAAAGGAAGGAAGCCTTAAATACACGAGAAAAGTGGTAAAGAAACAAAAAAGAAGCTGTAATAGCACACCTCAGGGACCAATGCACCGAATGAGCTTATGTCAATGTGCGATACAGTGCGAATTCAAAACAACAGTGATTATGATATCAACAGCAGAATGAAAACAAAGGCAGGAACACTTGAGCTCCTCAACAACAATCCACGTACATCGGGTAAGGGGGGGGGGTTGCGGCGAGTCGATACAGTTTAAGGGCAAACGCTATCACTCAAAAATAATGAAATAAGTGTTACAGTATCTATACCAGAAATTTGTTCAATATACGCTATAAAATAAACCGAAACAAAATGACAATGTGGGACAGCCCGAGGTGATGACGGATGCCAGTGCAAATATTTCATAAAATGTAGCAGATAAAGGGCGAATGGATGGAATATACACAATGGAAAACAGATGATACTAATAGCAAGAGACGATGTGAAGGTGACTCTAGGAATGGCTAAACAAATGGTCGCTGGCTTTAAAATATAACTGGTGTTTGTCCAAAAAAAAGCAATAGCAAAATTAATACAGTCTAGTAAGTGCACTATTCTAATACAAAAAGATGATAATATATAAACCAAAGCAGAGCGGAAAACTGATGATGCTATGTACAATAAGGGGAGTTGGTACGCGGTGCGGTAAAACCTGTGTGTTTTCAAACGTTTTGTGTTGCGAAAACTACAGCAAAGATCCAAACGGAGGGGGGGGGTTAAGTGAAACAACTAAAGAAAGACTATTATTGTGAAAAGTTCCAAATTTCTGACCAAAGTATAGAGAAATTTATTGAGTTTAATGAGCCATGGCGGGGCTCCCTATTATCCCCCCGTTCAAGCGGGTAGGGGCATGATGATATAATGACTAGCACTGATGGCCATTGGGAAATAAACGAACTCCATGCCACAGTGGCACTTCTGTGGGAAAATCAATTACTTAAACATAAACCACACGTGAGTCCTAAAAAAACCAATTCCATAAGCTGATGTGATGCGTAAGTGATAAAATTGCGTATAATTTTTCATCTGTTGTGGGACTCGAACCCAGGGATGATGGGGAGTGAGGCAGCGCCCTTGCCAGTGCACCCTAGGGCCTCACCCCCTGACCAAAGTATAACGTAAAAGTATTACATGGGGACATACGAATGCTAGTGTTAAGCATTTCCTAAATTATCAACGTACAAGAACCGTAAACCTTAAAACGCGAAAGGGTCTGTAACTTGGCAGCCACACCGCAATATATGGGAGGTAGGTTATTCATTCGGTGTATCCGATTTTTCCCCCACATAAAAAATAATCTGTGCAGGCTACTGAAGTAATAACCCCGACCATTGGTTCAGTTTTTCTAATGCGTTTGGTGGCTGACCAGTGGGACTAAACCCTATTGTCTTTTTATGGGCATGGACGAAAGAACGACGGGGTAATGGTCGATCTACCCTCCACCAATAGTCAAGGCAAAGAAAGAGAAATATGATCGTCGCTGGTGTGGATCGACGTCTTCTTTTCTACTGTGCCGTTAACCTTATCGGCCAACCACATAATTTTTCACATTCAAGTGTATCATCACCATTACTGGGTGGCGGATGGTGCTGTGGTTTCTAACATTAATAGACTTGATTAGTAATCGAATCACTTGCAATGTTTCCCACCATCTCAGCCATTACTGGTGGGCTTTTAGGCGAAATGTGGCGGACGGTGAATGAACAAAGGCCAGGTAGTGTGCGATAGTATAGGCAAAATTTTATAAATACATGTTGTGGTGTTTGTTGCTGTTGGTCAATCAAAACAAATACCGCAAAAATGCTGAATTTGGATACCATGCAACTGGGTTCATTTTTCTACATCGTCATCGTTAGTTCAAATTATTCGCTCGGAGACTGAAATGTAATAAAATTATCCTAGTTGACTGTACAAGGCCTTGAATGACCAAACATAAGTAATTCGCATTGGTGTTATGTTACAAGTACGGTGGCTATAAACGCTGATTGTGTACTAATACGCCAACGCCAAGGGTTCGTTTCGCTGCTGGTATTTCTTTTCTAATGGTAACTAACTTTGTTGTCAAAATACACTGCGAATATGACAACCACCTTTCGATATTTTCGTTCTCTGCATTACTAGTGTAATCCAGCTTTTGAAAAACACGCCCACGCTTGGCTGAAATTTTTATTTGGCTAATGCAATTTCTACTGTGTCGTATTCTTAAAATTTCACCAAAAGGTTTAATGATCTTGTACCGATTTTTATGACATGGGTCAGTACAATTCACGTGACCTCTTTTTTTCACTCTTGATACTGTGAAGAAAGGTAAGTGTATTTTTTTTTACATTATAGCTCGAGAGAAGTGACCAATGTAACCTCGGTGCTATCATGTTGGTCAATTGGACAATAGATATTCTGTCACATTTTCCTCGTTAGCTTATGCTTGTGTAAATGGGTGGTAAAAAGAATCTGCTGTCTCCAGTAGCGACCATGACCGACCAATCGCCAACAGCCCATGTAATTGCCCAGTTTCAAAATGCCGAAGGGGAAAACACAGGGCCTCCGTTAAGTTTGCCGGCCGATGTAACCCCAGGACAATTGACACTGCTAATTAACCAATTACTCGAATCCGGCGAAGATCCCCACCCGTATGCTTTTTACGTGCAAGACACCGAGATTGTGCATAACTTGCAGCATGATGTTATCCAAGCGACTCAGCGTTCGACGGAAGAAGCGTTTGTTATTGTTTACCAACCCCAGGCAGTCTTCCGGGTCCGACCCGTTACCCGGTGTACGTCATCATTGGCGGGGCATACGGAAGCCGTTTTACAGGTCAGTTTTAGTCCTGACGGTAGTAGTTTGGCCAGTGCATCGGGGGATACTACCGTACGGATTTGGGATCTAAATACAGAGACCCCTCGGTTTACCTGTAATGGGCATACCAACTGGGTACTGACGATAGCCTGGTCACCCGATGGTAATCTATTGGCGTCGGGTGGAATGGATAATACGGTACGTCTTTGGGATCCCCACACGGGTAAACCCTTGGGTGGTCCCCTTAAGGGACACGCTAAATGGATCACGGCTTTGGCGTGGGAACCGTTTCACTTGAACCCACAATGTACCCGATTTGCCAGCTCTTCCAAAGATGGCACAGTACGAATTTGGGATGCAGTGCATCGTCGGGTGACGTTGACTATTTCCCAACATACCGCGGCAGTGACCAGCATCCGTTGGGGTGGCGATGGTCTCTTGTACACGGCTTCCCAGGATAAAACTATCAAAGTCTGGGATACTCAACAGGGTAAATTAGTGAAAACTCTGGTGGGCCATGCCCACTGGGTAAATACGCTGGCCCTGAGTACCGACTATGTCCTGCGGACGGGCCCCTTTGACCACACCGGTCGTCCTTTTGATAGCAAAGAGGAAGCCCAACAGGCCGCCTTAAAACGGTACCAGGACGCCCGCGGTAAACACGGAGAGCGACTTGTGTCAGGCTCGGACGACTTTACCATGTACCTATGGGAGCCGCTCAAGGATAAAAAGCCCCTAGCGCGCCTAACTGGTCACCAAAAACTGGTCAATCAAGTTCAATTTTCCCCCGATGGTCGTTGGATTGCTAGTGCCGGGTTCGACAATGCCGTCAAGCTGTGGGATGGTCACACTGGCAAGTTTATTGCCTCTCTTCGCGGTCACGTTAGCGCTGTATACCAAGTGTGTTGGTCGAGTGATAGTCGTATGCTAATCAGTTCCAGCAAGGATAGTACGTGTAAGATTTGGGATCCTCGCACCCACAAACTAAAAATGGACTTGCCTGGCCATGCTGATGAGGTGTTCACCGTCGACTGGAGCCCAATGGGTGACCGAGCTGCCAGTGGAGGTAAAGACCGGGTGCTCAAGATATGGCGTCATTAGTAATGTATATGAAGGGAAAGAGTGGATTTGCAAGTCGCCGTTTACGTTTAAAGGTCGCCGGTCCATAATAAACAGGGTGGGATTAGTATTACCGCGTCCTGCATGTGTGTCTACTTTTTCCAGTAACTGTACGGTGCATTTGATTTCCATGAATTTGAGTTCGTTTTTGTGCTTTTAGTAAATGGGTGCATTATTCTTATACGTTTATGGTTAAATAAGACAATACTAAATATAGCACTGTTTTCCAACTGATTCTCATATGCAACTACAGACAAACAAAATCTCAGTGCAACATCTAGTACAATGGCGGATGTGTCCATAAAAAGGGATACTTACTTGGTGATCAGGTCCATCAATTTCCGTTCGGGGTAAATAAAATTGAATCCGGGGGTTTATGATGATACAGAAAAGGCATACACGGGCTTCGGGATGTGCAACGTTCTAATTGGAATAAATTGAAACGAATAAACAGTCCTCTTTTGCTTTCCATAACTGTGTCTAACGCGGATATGTAGGATGTAACGTGTTCCTGTTTGAACTAGTTTGCATTGTTTGGTCTGTAGCATCTAGAAGTGGGGAAAACAAGTTTCTATTACCAAAGATGTTGATCCACGCAACCTATGTCGCATCACAGTATATTATTAGACCATAACTTTCGTCAACATTGGGCTGTTGACCTTTATTAAGCGGTTAATACACCATTGTCGTGCATACTATTAGAAAGCGAGTTGGCTCAAGGTAATGTATTGTGTCTGGCGAGTAACCCGCCACTGTGCTCATTAGTTCGTCAAAATGATCTACGAAATTGCTAGTTACAGAGGAGCAGAGAAGGCAAAGAGCGCTTGACCAAACTCTGTTTATACTCGTCCGCTCTGGGAAAAGTTATACCTGTGGTGTTGTTTTTGAATGCAGTGGGCTGAGATTTTATCATTATAAAAGCGCGGCACCGGTGAGCCTCTTCTTAACATTATCTGCATCCCACACCAGTTAACGACCTTAACGACTCTTAACGACTTTCACTTTTTTCCTCTACATCCGCTTCGAGTTCACCCTCACTTCAATCTTGCTCGAGTCATTCCACCATCCCCTGATACCCAAAATGCGTTCGATCACTATCATGTCCGTTGTGCTCTTGGCTATGGCCATGGTCCCCCTGTCCACCGCCCTTCCCACCGTCGAGGACAAGGTTTCGAAGGCTTACCCCGAAATCAAACCCCTTCCCATCAATAGTTTACCTACTGACTCATCCTATTCCTCTACCCCTCCTCCCGCTTCCACCCTCCCCGTCGAGGTCCCCGCTGGTCAACCCCAGATCCCCCACAAGCTGAACTTGGTCGACCTCACCGCTCAAATCCAACTTGACTTGAGCGTGCTGGGTCTGGTAAACGTAGACCTCGCTGCTTGCACCGTCGTCGGTGTCGGTGTTAACAACGAGTTGTTGTTTACACATATTATTTCCAAGCTCGGCATCAGCCTGGGTACCACCCTCGATCTGAACGTGGATCTGAAAGCGGCCGTGGGTGCCAACCTCGCTGTACTTGACCAACTGGTCACCTTGGCCGTTTATGTGAAGGTTGGCCTGGAGACGTATGTCGTCAAGGTGCCTTGCCTGGCCTAAACAATTATTCATGGGTAATGCGTTAGTGTTATGAGTCCTACCTTGTTATTCCCTGTTGCGTTTGGTTTCTTATTGGCAGTCAGCTATGGCTTCTATTATTTTTAATTTTTTTATAACCAGTTCCCACCCTCGTGGTGGTTGGGGACTGCTGGCATTTAGTTCACCCTTAATAATAAATCAGTAACTATTGCTTCATATGCCGAATAATTTCCTCTGGTCTAACCCCTCCCCCCGCAACATTCCCAGTACTCACTCACGTAGTAGATCGCTTTAATGAATAAGCAGGTGCAAGAAGACACACAATAACCAAGTCAAGCATACAAAACTCCCCCCCCTCCCTTCCCTCAATATTCATCATAAAAAATAAAACAAGGCAAACAAAGTCATCACTTTTTCTTTCTCACCTACTCGATAGATTGGCGGTACTCGTGTTCGCTATTGGTAGCCAGTCAGTGGTAAGGTTTTTAGCGATATCCACCTGCATGTCCTTGGTGATACCGTTCAGCTCCAGATAATACGACACCGATCCGTAAGTTTTCCGCAATTCTGTCAAGGCGACATTCATAGCATCCGGGGGAGCATCGGCAAAACAAGGAGGCATCCCAATGTGTCGCATATCGCTAATCATTTCCTCATACTTGGCCTGCATTTCTTGTCTCGTTTTGGCGTAGTCAGCCACTACCAGTCGCTGGTCTACGCCCACAAGGGAAAGTAGCAGGGCAATGATAATTCCGGTACGATCTTTGCCGTGAGTGCAGTGTACCAAAATCGGGTAATTCTCCCGACGACGAAACACCCTCAGAACACGGGCGATTTCTAAACCCGAATAGTGCAAAAGAGCTTTGTAAAGACCAGCGAGTCCAATCTTATTAAACACTTCATTTCCCACCAAGTCCATCATATGTTGACGCATGCCCCGTACGTGGTAATAGGCCATTTTGGTTTTGGTGGTAAAGGACACAGATTTCAACACGAAACCGCGACGAAACCGGGGTCCGATGAGGTTCACGTGGTAACGTTTCAATTTGTTGGTAGAGTGGGGTTTCCCGGCCGACCTATGTGACGAAAGCTGGGATACGCCAGAGCTGGTGGAACTGTCATCACGGTCTTCGGGTTCACTCACACTCCCATTGGGATGCTGGCTAGCCCCGTTGATGATCATTTGTTCCTGTTCGGATACATCGATGTCATTTAAAGATTCAGAGGGATGGTTTGTTTCGGTCATGGCGGTCACCAAGGGGTAATAAAAATTCCAAAGGCTGTCGCTTTCCTGTAGGGCCTCATCGTCAGACCGAAGGTCAATAACCGTTTTGATACCTACTTTTTTGATAATGGTGGTCAAGTCCCCTGAACTGCTGTTGTCTACAATTCACATACCCATCCCCGTGGATTTCAACGGCCCAAGGCAAACAAGGCGAATAATTAGTGCGTTGGTTTGTCTAACCGTGGTCAACAATTGTTGGTAATAAGATCCTCTTCTTCTCTTTTCCCTTGTACAATACTGAATGGTGCTAGGTAAACTTAGTTGACTAATTCACCTTCCCTCTTTAAGTGCAGCACGTTGTTCAGTTTATCAGAATAGGGTGGAAAAAATATAATGCTTACCTGGACGAGCAGAGCGAAACAGGCGACCAGGACGAATACGTCGCTTAGCAGACTGGTCAATATTCAGAGACTCAGAAGAGCTCTGCACTGAGTCGGCCACATCCCGAAAGTTGCAAATACCCTGAAAGTTATAGCAAGGTATTATGGTACTGTCCAAAGAAGCGGTGGGTGACAATTTCATCGTGAATGGTGGAGCGGCTGTAAAACAAGGAGGTGTTGAGGTAATAAAGTTAACGTGTACGCCCGTTCAAAGTATAATAGTCAGTTTCTTCGATCGTGGTAGGACAGCGGCAAAGGTGTAAATGTCCCTTGTAGTCTAATGAACTCCGTTAGGAAAGGTGAATGCTAGTTTAAAATAAGGAAAAACAGAAAACGATCCTTGGTAAGCCACAAACGGTATGGGGTAAAATAATAAAAAGTAGGGTTGTGCTTTATGTCTGCCTTGACTTTTGTTCCACACGCAAATAGTGGTATGGGGAGGCATATACTAATGCTCGCATATGGCGTTGAAGGAATGGCGGAAGGTGGGAACAATAGTCGTAAACAAAAAAAAACAAGAAACCAGGTATAAAATAAAAGCTTTATACAACGGTAATGGTGTTAGAATAGAAGGTTATGGTTGATAAGTGAATCGGGAAGCCCACCAGACTGGGGGGAACGGGTGTGTGGGCATGTTTATGGGCTGGTTTGCCTCTCAGCCACCAGACTGGGTTCAGGTTGGCCCTGGCATCGGGTGGCTGATGGAGACTGAGACCAATCATAGGTGGAATTGCAGTGTTCTAAATAGAAGCATTGGGAAAGTCTTCTTATGCCTTTTCCGAACAGAGGCACTCAGTCAAAACCGGATTTCCAGCAATCAGTGAAGAGAACCTTTACACGAATCCTCACAATTTCACTAATACGACCATTATCACGTGTAAAGTATTGTTACGCTATCTGTAAACGGGCTGTCAGTAATTAGTGATGGCCAATACAGAATAGGAGACAAATACCAGGGGGTTTTCTGATGTGGGGGCTACCAAGGAATACTTGATTCAGTTCAGGAGCCCCAATCCATTCCATCCCGATGGCATATATGGTAATTTGGCTTAGCATCAGAGGAAAAGCGGTATTTCTGCCTCGGGGGCGGAGGCGTGTGTGGGCTTCCCTTAATAGTGATATTCAAAGTGTGCTTCACTTCTTCCCTCGCTCCATCAGCCACTAATGGAGTATCCGTGTTATTTATCGTGTTTGGCTTTACAGATGATATTTCTAAAGGTGTTATCTACAGTATATATTTTTTTTGTGGAAAAAAAAAGGAATTTGCACGCAATAAAAGATAATTTTGCACAACATCAGTAAACCTTACCAACCATAGCTCTATTGTGCACGGAAACATGTGATACCTAATAAGTGACTAGAGGGCAGCTCATCAGTGACAAGTAGAAACTGCTTTTTTAGCAGTGGATAGTAGTGGTTTGGGGTAAGTAAAAGTGGAGGGAAATTGAAGCCCATAACTTTGACATATTTTTTATGTATTGCCTGCCCATGCCACACAATCCAGGCCATCGATGTGGGTGACTTTACGCTATTATGGGGAGTATCTCTATTCTACTATTTCCACTTGTCAGTCTCCCCTTTTCTATTACCCTCACTTGTTATTGCTACTGCCTTTCTTATAATTCCCAGTGCAATTTAAACCATGTTGGGTTCATGTCTTGTTCGGCGGGCTACGTCGGTGCTGCCCAGCACCGTGATCCGCGGAATTACATCTCCGTTTCGTCACTATTCGCTGATCCGCACACTAGATCGGTGTCAAATGGGTAATTCGTCACGTCTGGTAACCCATCCGTTTTCGGTGCACCAGTCTAGCCATGGTCTGACTCCCGTCAGCGATGATCGTGTCGCTTCACCGATCTTGTCCAGTCTGTGGTCTAATTGGCTGTCAGTCGGTTTCCAGGCCCGTTTTCGTTGTTTTGGTAATGAATACCAACCAAGTAACTTTGTACGGAAACGTCGGCATGGCTTTCTATCCCGAGTGCGTACCAAATCCGGTCGGCGTATTTTAAGCCGACGTCGGCTTAAGGGTCGTCGTAACATGTCCCACTAGTACCGTCCATGTCAGTACACCTGTCTTTCTCCACATTATTCAAGCAGCTCTGGTACGGTGTATACGTCTGGGTATATCACCATCAGGGAACATATACATTTAAAAGGAGTAAATCCATGTTAGTGTTCATTTTATTTTATTTTTTACAAAATAAAACTATCACCTCAACCAAACTATCCTGTGCTTGACTTTACACATCCAAGAAATCCGCAGTCATGAGCAATTCCAGGGCAATTTCCGGCTCAATAGGGAACTCGGGAATTTCCGTCCACAGGCCATCATATTTGTACTTGTAATAAAGGTATTGACAGACCTTTTCTAAGATGGGTCCCCGGATATCACGAAAGGTAAACTCGTTAGTTTTCGACTCCACAAACTGGCCTGAGCCGCCCAAGAGGTTTCGAATAGCTCCCGACCCCTTGGCCACGTACTTGTGCACATGGAATACATAGTCGTCGTTGCTTATCAGCTTAATATAGGTCAAGTCATCAGAGATGTCGTTGGCAGTGTCGGCTTGGTGGTTTGTAGAAGCTAAGCAAGACAGTATGTAGTAATTGGGCAAGCTAGGAGGTTAGACGAATACGATGTATGACTGCATTCCTTTGGCCCAACCATAATGCGCAAAAAGCCAATATGCCCGAGTTCGTTCATTCAACATAGATATAGCGTTTAAGATGCACGAATGTACTTACCATTGGACATGGTGATCGTTTTAGTTACGGAGGTTTGAAAAAAAAGCTAGATAATACGGTGCGATCGATCCAACGGATGTGATGAGCAACTAACTGTAAAGGGAGGGAGGGAGGAGTTTCGCAAGTATACACTATAAAATAATTGGCAAGTTTTGGTTGCTTTAGGGTAGGAACGAGCTTGAAGCGAAAAAAAAAATGAATGAAAAAGGAAGCACGGTCAATGATTTCAAGAATGCTACAAAGGGAAACATGTGACAATGCATGCAGACAAAGTCAACGGAGGTCAATATGGAAAAATAAACTGCTGTACGAAGGAAACAAAAGTACCTAAACCCAGGGAGGAGAGAAATGTTCGCCATTTTTATCAGTTTGCAACTTCCTTGCCGCAGTGCTATTCCTTCCCTCAACTTTCTCAAAAACTTTTATGGTGAGGCAGTGTGTCCGCATGAAACCGGTAATCTAATTGCACCATACTGTAATGTGTGATAAAACTTGGCCTTACCTTTATGAGCTGAATGCAGACTTTGGTCGAAAGGTAAGGCTGAATGAAGACAATTGTAAATAGAAATGCCCTCTTGGAACTCAAAGGTATGTGCCGTTTCCATACTGTGCTGCGTACATAAACGGTGCCCATAGCAAAATAATTGGTGAAATTTTCGGTCAGGCACCAATAACACTCATGTGAGGATCAACGTTAGATGACAGAGGATGCCATAAAGTGGTAGAAGGACCAGAGGGTGGATGAAAGGAAGGCGCAGTACACCGATGATTGGCCATGTCCTGTCTGTGCGGTATCCGGAAGATTACAGATTAAAGGTTGGCGTAGTTTCCAATACGAAACAAGGCTAGGATAAGTGGTGCGCTATCAGGAACAGGTAAAAGTGGATAGCTACAAATTTCAACAAGGAAGGGCAGACACTGTTAGGTACAAACGTATGTACAGATAAACGTGAACCCAGAATGATTAACCAGGCAGAGGTATCGATTTTCACCGTTTAGAGAATTGACCATAATATGGTAAATTTACGATTTTTATTACTGATCTTAATTATAAAAATATATGTTTATGACAAGCAACAGCTCTGCAGACGCCCAGAATTTCCCCAACCGTATACTTAAGTAAGATAAATATAATCATAAGAAGTGTATTAATTTTAAAGAATATATCTCAGAGAATCTTATTATCCCCGTCCTTGTCGGTCAGGAACTACGCTGGGATGGTCATGAGGCACTGGAGAAGCCTTTAAAAGTGCTGTTCCTTTTTCGTGTTCACCTTAGCTGGAAAAATGCAATGAGTGAAAATATGAGCCAATAATCAACAGTCAAGGTCAGTTTACCAGTATACAACCTAAATCGACCAAGCGGATTCCTTACTCCAATCGCTGAGGTCAGCCTGACTTCCTGAGAAACATAACCGAGGTATTCCAGGAAAAAATTAGCGTCGATAAAGCTGAATGTAATATCATCTTTTTTTTTTCCTTACCCAGTGGGTGTTTAGATTACCATGCTTGCGACCAAACATGGTAATGCAACTTGCCTTCAAGCGTACCCGCTCTACCTCGATTGTTTTTGAATGCTTACGGGTGGTATTTGCCGACCTAGGACGTTAGCGCGCTTGTAAAACTCTATACCCTTTCGTGACAATGAACATAAACCTTTGGCAACGAGTTTCAGTGCATCTGGAATGGTCGTTTTTAACCAATGCAAATCCGGGTTACAGGGTGATACAGATAGTTTGATGGTAAGACTAGATATCACATTACGTGGATGTTGGAGATATTCTGTCATTTTTCAACAGTTTCTTGTGGTGCTCTTGGGTTTACATTATAGAGAAAGTTTTCGTTAATTGTAAAGGTATCCCAATTATTGTGGACACTGCAAAATTAATTGAGTCCAAATTTTCGCCTTTAACTAAGGTTGTTCATTGTCCAACATAGTTGGAAAGGAAATTTATATCGATATGTATGCTGTGGTTCGACAATTAAAAGCGGCTGTTTATTAAGTAACACAATATTAAGTCTGAAAGGAAATAGGTCAAGTCAATTAAGCCACATTCTAGAAGAAGTAGGAAGATTAAGTAAAAACAGGTAGGAATGGCTGTAACTAGAGTATTGAAATATGTCTAGTATTTAGTTGCACTCCCAGGAAAACCATTGTCCATTTATACATCGAACATGGAGAGAGATGACAACCACAAAATTCATTAGATCACGGTAAAGGATATCAAGAACCGGATAATATCCCCCCTAAAAGTGTAGGGGTTGTTTACCAGCCTCTGCCCCAGCCTCCTAGTCCGAAATTAAAGCCGCTATCGTTACCGTCATCACTGGGGCCACCTTCCATTTGACGGGGAATGACGCGGATGTGTTGGCTAGGAAGGGAAGCAGCGGAAGCCATGGCCATAAGGGCGGCAAGTGTGAAAAGGGGCGTGAGGCGAATGGCAACCATGATGATAAGATAAAATTCGAGTCCGTCACACGTGGAGGGTAGTAGGACAAACGGAAATAATAAGGGTACCTGTTAATGAGTGTAAGAGGGTGTGGATATTAGAAAGAAAGTCGAATTATACGAGTTTGAGTTGAAAAAAAAAAACTCAACAGGAAACGACAGCAGTATTTATAAAGCTGATGCGAAGCTACCATCACAAAGTCGAGAAACAAACCAATGCTTCTGCCAATGAACGGTAATCCACTACTATCGACGCGGGCAGTCATCAGTGTAGTTTTGATCTAGGGACTCTAACATTACCCTATTGCAGTGGAAGGTCGGGTAGATAAGGAGTGAACCATTTCATAGGGTTCACAAGGGTAATTCCTAATATACGGCAACGATTGGAGTAGATTGCTTCACAGGTGATCAGGTACTTTGAAGTCTCAGTGTTGGGGTGCGAATCGTGATTCCACTAAACAATGGTCATGATAATCCAACCTAAGGTTTAACCCTTCATGTAACAATTCTGTATTGTTTCGAGCAATATTTAGCAATCTGCCTTTCGACGTACCTGGTCAGTGTATCGACGGATGGTAATCTCTGCAGGGGTGGTAGGTAAACGGTCAAGAATGGAGCGTCTCAAAAGGCGCCCTTTCAGGGTAATCCGAGGATTAATAAAGCAACGCCAGTGATTGGTTTTTCAGGGTTACAATGCGAACATTCTTTTTTTTTTAATTTAACCCCACCACTTCCATCCTAACTTGAATCCAAAAGAAAATCCTCGAAGATTGACGGAACTGCCTATTTCTCTGTATGAGTCAACATACCACGCACCTAGCTCCCTTTGCTAAAAACCAGGATTTGAATACCACGTATATTCATAACTCAACAGAGTTTCAATAAACCAGTTTAAATAATGTTTATGCTGGGTCATTGTAAATCTTAGAAAGGACCACGGGATGTATTGGCTTAACAAAATCTGCAGTATCCTTGATGGTCGCCTATTTTGGACCACGTCTGTGCTCCGGCTGCCACCACAACCCTGCCACGAAGATTGGCAAAGACCTGTTAAAACCTATGAACGATTAAGGTGATCCACACATGCTGTTTACTGATTAATAATCATGGCCCAATGAGCTTTATAATTCACATTGGCCTGCCCCCGGGTAAGCCCCATCTATCCGTCTTGGCAGGTGTCAATCTCCTGGGATATAGTCACGGTAAAGTGCTACACAGGCATTGAATCTTCAACAAAGTCGCCAACTGTTGATTACCACAGTGATGATCATTGATAAATTTAGTTCTCTGACGTCTTTCGTACCTTTCCAACTGCTCTTGGCATATAGCTCACATACACTTGAAATGTGGGTGTTTTTTTTTCGACTATATAGAGAAAAATCCACCGAAATTGAATGGGTTTCTCACAAAATCCTATTGGTTAAATTGCGACTGGTACACCTTCGCTCCTAATTGCTATATAGACGCAAAAAAAAACTACCCATGTTATTATTCGATCAACAGCCGAATATAATATTTATCATGTGCCTATGGTCTGATATTTACATAGAGTTAGCAGGTTGGGCTAATACATGGACATGGTAATAAACCTACCCAAATCCAGTATATACGTCAGCGTACTATTTCAGGATGAGACCCATTGAACTAGTCTTGGAAGAGCAAGGGATATCCTCTAGCCTACTATGTAGGTATTGGCTTGAAAATCCCAGCCAGAACTTCCAGACATTGCAATCACTGTGTGGGGGCATCCATAGTTATATGAACAACTTTTACCACATTTTCTCCCAAGAGATACCAAAATTTGGGAACCGCCTGAAAGGAACTAAAGTTGTGAAAGTAGCGGGGGAACTAACTGCGAAGCTGGGTTGGGTCAGGCGAAATTTAACAACGCTGCTTTCGGATTCCAAGAGTAGCTGTGGGTAGATAACATAGGAAGGAGTTGGGTTTATAAGTAATTAAGAAATGTATTGTGATTATAGTGACTCGTTTCGCAGAAACTGTAGGAAATTTCACCATAAGAATATGAGGGGATAAGATAGTCTTAATTTTTATTTATTTATACTAATCTGCGCCCAGCTCGTATTTATTGTAAGGCTAGAATGTGGTGAGTAACCCTACATCCACCTAATGGTAACTTCTGACGACAGTAAGAGTAAATGGCCATTGTCGCCTTCAAAAAAAGTGAGAGGGTGCAGCTCCCAAGCGTTATTATTTCACTAGTTTTCAACCGAAGTAAACGCTAATTATTACGGGTATAGGTTGTGTTAAATACTACATCTAAAATGAAGCAATAAGAAAAAAAATCACCACTGTTGTGCAATTTTCTGATGTCACGATGGGGTTATAAAATATTAGATAAAAATTTTATTATATAACAGAATTATAACCGAGGATTAATGGTCAAGTGGACCATGTAGCGTATCAAACAAAAACAAAGAACCAATTATATAGTCAAGAAATGGCGTCAACGCGATATAGACTGTATAGTGTTCTCTCGCATAAAAGTAGGCTATCGTCAAGGATAAATCAGCAACTGTACGATATGGTTGTTTAGGACCCTAACAGTTAGTTATACTCCGTCATACGGATTACCAATATCGGTTAGGCAACGTGTAGGAAAGAAAAATACATATCGGATCACACGCTCGTAGAAAAAGAAGGGACCAGTTGCGCTTGGATTATGGGAAGAGGAAAATTCACCAGCCGGCACCCCAACCTTTCACCCAAGCCCAAGTGGGATAGAGACTGCTGCCATAGGAGCCACCCTCTAGTGCACGGGGTAGAATTTTTCCTTCTACGTTTGGGATGCTGGCCGCATTGGCAGTGGCCAAGAGGACAGCTAGTGTCGACAGGCAAATAGTACGGACTGAGGCCATAGTGTATGTGTAGTAAGCTTGAACCGTAAAGGGATAAGATGGCGTTAAAAATTGGGGAAACCAACGCGAATGAAATAGGTCGAAAAGTTACAGAGTGAATATCAGTTGGTAAGAAAGAAACAAGCGGCGGGGTTAAGGAAAATGCTGGGTTATACCAAGGAAGAATTAATTTGATCAAGTTCCACTTGAGAAAGGCGCTTATATATAATCAAATTTCACTGGGCTGTGAATGGGGAGGGGTATTATACGTTGGTAAATTAGTGTTCGTTACAAAACAGGCATAACGTTGCTTCCTAAGGGTTCGGTGTGAGAAACTTTATATTTTTCATAATCTTTATAGGCGGTTAACGGGCTCCATTTGTTCTGCAAAGTATTTGATCTACATATTTTACCAAACAAGTGCACCCATGTCCATAGTTGCAGGGCATTCTTTCAGCTGCTATCCAATAGCGCTCATTTGAGTGGGTTACTCACCCTAGAGTATTTTTCACACCGTTTCATTATTAACTCAAGGCTGGTGTAAGGGATAAGCATAGCGTTCAGGTCGCGGGACATACGAGTGGTTGAGGGTAACCCTATTTTTCCGTTGTCACAGTAACTATCCCAATAGTTATCATCTACTTCCATGCCAAAATACAATTGAAGAGGATCCATAAAAAGGGGAACGACAACCATGCAAATGAAATAGTAGTGTTACACTGTGGAGAAACTCAATTGTAACGGGATAATCTATTGGCTTAACCATCACGCAACCCTTGGGATGTGCCCGTAGTGCCAGGTAGCGTAGACGAATACGACGAACAGGATGGGTTGATCAGATGCTACAAATGGAGCCCATTCACTGGCTGACATCTTTACAGGTTGCATTCTATCCTAGACTCAAAGTGTACGTCATTTTGGAAATAAAATCGTTACTGTTTTGCTATTCTTTTTTTTTACAGAATTGAATAATGCGTAGCCGCTAAAATTAATGAGGGAAAAACGGTGCTGGTTCAAGCTGGCGTCATCACCCGCTATACACGACGGACTCGTCTTACGTTCAATTTTCAACATAAGTTTTTCCGATATGGCCTAGATGGAAATCAGACTCTGGCACCTGTGTATACAATATCCTTATGGTTGTACTGTAACAAAATCGAGCAGGATCTCACATAAATGATAAGGATTTAACGAGCAGACTAGTGTGCAAATATTTATTCGTATAGCACGTAAGGAAATCAATCAATTGGGGAGGGGGGAATCTCCTCTATATAACCGATTTACCCTAGTGGAGTGGCCTAGAAATTATGCACAAATTCGTATGTGGGATGAACGGCTTTCGATGGGACCACTTGTCGTGTGGGCTTAACCGGACTTGAAGTTTTGGCCTGGAAGGTTTCCCTTTACGTCTTGGAGGAGGCGGGGGGATTCATAGGGTCTGAATTAGCCATGACAAGACCTCTGTGGGGGTTCCCCTCCTCAAGATTGTTGCATTAGCATCCCCTGTTGCGCCCTCGAGCCGTGGCGGGTAATCGCAAGAAACGACCAAGCATGACTTGTCTGTTACATTTTGCGAAAAGAATTTACGAGTAGTGAAAGAGAAATTTACGGTGGGTAGTCAGTATGATGGCATTATGGTGAAAGCACGGTTGGTGGTGTCACGCCAAAGTGGTTTATACCAGTGGGTGGAGGGCATGCACAGCAAGAAAGAAAACAGCAGAAACGCAGAATGATGCGTATTAGTAGTTAATAATAGACCATCCAGACGATCATTAATGCATGACATACCAGAATAATACCAGTGATTTTTAGCTGGTGACGCACACAACCAGATACTATTCTCCTCACAATTCCCCTTGCAGAATCACCTGAAAAGTATGACCTTGCCCTCGGAATTGAAGGATCTTGATACCCTTTCTACACTTCCTCGAAGTTGTACAGGTGAATCTCTAGACGAATGCCACCAGAGGCAATAATGGAATATACTGCCATGGTCTGTAATGCTCTCGTACAAACAACCACTAATCCCTCTAGTGTGCCCACCGACGCAAACCACTTTGGTGTGACACCACAAGTTGTGGTCTCACTGCAACGCAATCATGCTGGCTATAGCCGTAAACATAATTTCCTTGGTTGTGCAAAATTTTATTTTGTTACATGCACATTCTTTTTTTTTAAAATGATCACTTGGAAATTTATCATATATGTGATACAGCAGAACGTCATCTGGCTCACTGCTACGATTGTGTGTGGGAAATCCCACGTGTGACTGCTAGTGAATGTACTGCTACTAAATGTACTGCATGTTGGATTATGGTCCAATGACTAGATATTAATAGACGTAGTCCTCACTTTAAATACAGTAAGAAACATGATTAGATATAGTGGCCATTACAAATTTTTACCAGCTACGTTGGTTTTTATCAACAAAAACATTTAAACCATGTTAACTACCACCCCTCCCCATTAACCAGGTGACTCAAATCATCACATTCTCAGTAGTCTAGGGAAAACATCAACCTATAGATTAATTTTACTTATTCATGTGAGTGCTTATGCTAGGAGGTCCTACACTACTAATATACTAGTCATATCTTCCTTTATAAACCCACCCTCACTCGGGGTTTCTTTCTGCTGAACGATAATCCTCTTTGGTACTTTGCTAATATTTAACAGAACGGTATTCCAAGTTTTCGTACCAAACGTGACCAGTTTCTGTTTGCTTATATTCCCTTGCTTTTGCTTAGTTCTGGTTGTTTTTATCCTCTCAAGTTGTCTTAGCTCTCCCGAACCTTGTAAAAAATAGCCACCTTGGTTCTCATTCTTGTCGTCATGACGTCGGTTTATCGTATTAATTACCATCTGCGCGCGCATAAGCGGGATCCACTTATCGAGTTTATCAAGGGGATGTTACTCACACCCTTTGTACTCCACGCTACCCCTTCCACCACTATGGTGGATCAGGTACCTACTTCAGACCCGTCCCTGCTGGACAATTCATCTGGGTCGACATCCCATGTAGTACCTTACATGACTGATACGTGCACGTCGCTTGTTGAAACCCAGGCTATCGAGACACCAGGGTCCGACCCGTGTACAGCGTCCCACGATGCATTACCGTTCGTCTTACGACGCAACTCCGACGCTATTCGGGCGAACGAGTTACGCTATGCGGAAATTATGGGGGACGTGGAAGGGTTGATTGCAGAACATATCACTATGCAAGAAAAGGGTCTGGAAAAGTACTCACGGCTACGTCGGTTGGTGCCCACCATCGGTACTTTTTTTACGCCACTGCCATTGCGAGACGCTTTCTTGTACTCCAATGCGAAATACGCCATTGCTTCCCGTAAGTATATTCCACCTAGTTTCAACGAAATACGACGAATCCTGAACACCGCCCAGGTATGGGCCAGTGCACCCCATCTCAAATTTATTACGTTTGACGGTGATATGACATTGTACCCGGACGGACAAACCTTTGAGGAACACAGCCACCTGGTGGGATTAATCATTCAGTTGCTCCAGGCGGATCTGACCGTGGCCATTGTCACGGCGGCGGGATACACTATGGAAACCGCTCGATACGAAGCTCGTATATCCGGACTGCTAAAAGGTTTTGCTACTGCAGAACTGTCCCCGGAGCAACTTGCTCGGTTCTACGTGATGGGTGGGGAATGTAACTATTTGTTCCAATGCGGTGCGGACTATGGTTTACACTATATCCCGGAAAATCAGTACGCCTCGTCCCACCAGGTGTGGAGCGACCATGACCTACAAAATTTTCTGGATGTGGCGGAACTTAACCTTTGGCAATGCGTAAAGGATATGAAACTAAACGCCAAGGTTCTGCGTAAACCCAAAGCGGTGGGTCTCGTGCCGTTTAGTCCCTTGAACCGGGAACAATTGGACGAGTGTGCCCTGTCTACCCAGCAATGTCTGTTACAGTATAATCGGGTTTCCACTCCTGATCAGGGTCGAATCCCATTTTGTGCCTTCAACGGCGGCAGTGACGTGTGGGTCGACATTGGTAATAAATTAATCGGGGTGCAGTTGCTGCAAAAACATCTCCACTTCTCTCCTAAGGAAACTGTGCATGTGGGAGATCAATTTTTATCCACTGGGAATGACATTGCTACACGCACGGCGTGCTGTACTTGCTGGATTATTAACCCGGAGGAGACCCAGGGAATTTTAGAAGAATTGTTACAACGCCTGACTTAATGGGCTAGTGAGCGATACCTGAATTTGAATTTGAATTTATATTTTTTGTTTTTCTTTGGTATAACGCTACTATAGGTCGGCATTGTGCTATTGGTAGTTTAGAGGCTGTCAAATGACAATCTCTTGTTCGTTTACTATCGAAGTTGTTGATTATATCTGGTGAATTAGGGTTTAGAAAATAAAATTAGTCGTCGGATATTTTTTGCACAACAACAAATCATAACTCTTTGATACCAAGGAAATGAAGGGCATACGAATGACAGATGATCTTCTTTACAGTTTGGCACATTGCTCTGAGCCTTTTGAAACAGCAACAGTAGCAGTTAATATGATAATGGGGGATTAAAAATGATCACCAAGGAGCCTTCTCACTATATCAGTAAGAGTGAAAGCAACAACGAACTGTTGCAGTTCTCACCCAGTAGCAAATATTTTCGGACTTTCATGGTCAATCTGTTCGTCTTTCCGAATTCAATACAATGTGAAAAACAACAACAGTGCAGATGATTTTTTTTATTTACTTATCGGAGTGCAACAAACTCGACTATATCCCAGTGAAGAGAATACACTCAGAAGTGGCTGACCTAATATCCAGCGAACCAACGGCAGAAAGATAAAAAAAGAAAAGTACGGATGTCGCTTTTCTCAAGATATAAAAATAACAGTATGCCGGAATGATGCAAACCATTTCGGTTGTTTTGCTAATACAATTCCTTTAAATAGATGTGTAGCCAAAGTATTTTCGTTTGCTTATATATCTATCATTATAATATTTAATCCGAAATAACTCTATACAGCTAACCGTCGCCAAGCACCCTCTCCATTTTCTATTAACAGAATTACTCGGTGCGAAATACCGCTGGGTTATATTGACGCATACCCTTACATCACTGTCATCCTCGACACAGTAGCCCCCTACGTTGAACATGCCGGGCCACCACTCTCACTCCGCCCAGACGCCGCCAGCCACATTACCCGAACCACAAGACGTCAAGGTTTCCCAAACACGGGGGTACGTTAGTCAGCCCGCTTACGTGGAGATACCTGCTCATGCGACACCAGTTCCTCCCTCTAAACCATGTAATCTTGGTTCTTCGAATCAACCCAATAGGGGAGGAGAGGGTTTTGATATAGATAAATATATGGATGATTTTAACGTCTGGCGATGGATGTTTTACGAAACCTACAGAGGTGTGCTCATCTTTTCGTGGGTGGAAGTGTCCCTACAATTTATCTTTCTGGTATTCTTACTAGTCGGTATCGCTTTGTCCCCAAGAGAACCCTTCCCGGTGTATTTGGTGGCCATGGATTTCGCTTGTGCGGTATTACTGGGAGTGTACTACTACATACGCTGCTTTGTCGCTAAAATATGGAGTCCCTGGTTGACTCACTTTATCGTGGTTTGGGCTGTAGGGTCGGCCTATTTAGGGGCCTTGCTCTACACGGTAGTGCCCAGTATTCGTGGTTCGTTGCTCGGTGTGAGCTATGTCGGGATAGGGTATGTTGCACGATTCTACTTATTTACTCACTCTATTCGGCGGATGCTGGCGCGGTTACAAAGTATGAATCCCAAATATGAACCCTTTGTCATACAACTGATCAATACCGCAGTGAGTTTAGCTTGTCATTGGTTGGCTGTCAGCACGTTGCTCCATGTGTTGGTGTATAATATCTACCGGTCGGAACCATTGGAGTTCAATTTCTTCGACACCATGTACTACATTTGTTTGTGTTTGATCAACGGGCCCACCAACGATTTAATATTTGACTCGACCGTGTCTCGCCTGGTGGTGATTGCGTTAATCCTGGCGGTGTTTTTAACTGTGCCGGACGAGTTTTCAAAGTTGAGCCAGGCCTACCAAACCTTGCGCCGTAAACGTGATAAATTGGACCTTTTGGTGTATCAGTTTACAATGGACCAGCGTCTATTCGCGTTTATCATCACGGGACACTTGACGTTAAACAGTGTTATGGCCATGCTCACCATACCGCACAAATTGTTGGCAGTGTTCGTATCCCCCACAAACCCCGTGCTATTGTTGGATAACCGACCACTCGAACCGGAGCTAGAAGCATTTCTCAAATGTCAACCGTGGGCTACCATGGTCCATTTTTACCAATACAAGGAAATAAACGACCATGTGCTGAAACAGGTAGGCCGACTGAGTAACCTAGTGCATATCGTAGCCGACTATAATGCCTCGTTGAAGGACACAGTGGGAAATGTGCAACAACAGGACGAACGCAATCTTCAACTGGGCCGACGATTTTCACGGTGGAATCAACATCACCGACCTTTTGTTACCCCCGATTGTGTGAAAATTCAGGTAGTACTTCACGAGTCCCTCGAATTGGCCCGAAAAGTGTGTCCCCAAACTCCGGTAGTCTGTTTAGACGACATATTTACAAGTCTATTTGTACACAGTACTGCGGCCTTTGGGTTTAGCACTTTGACCATGCTCTTTGGTACCACTTTAGAAGAACATTTCATGAAACAGTTTTACAAGGTCGCGATATCAATTACCTCCAAAAACTCGGATTATTGGGAGGGCCCAACGGGCCAGGCCATTTCCTTATTTTCGTTAAATCAGGGATCCTTTTTTATGCCAGGATTCCGTGATTCAAACGACGAGGCATACCAGGGCCACCTGGCGGAATGGAAACAGTCGTCTAGCACTATCTACCTCGGTGCCAAATTGCGCTTGGGCCCGGCGAGTACAACGGATACGATATCTGACTCACTGCCTGTGAAATTCATCCATAATTCGCGTAAAATATCCCCCGACAGGTTATTCACCCATTTTGTTCTCAACCCTGTTCACCCAGAGCTTCGGCAAAGTCGTATACCCCTGTTGCTCTCATCACATATTCGACCCAACTTTCACTATTTTAAGTTATTGCCGATGGCCAAGAAAATACTCACGGACTCCGCGTTTACGGAGCTAATGAGTGATAAAGACAAGACCACGGTAACCCCTAATTTGGAGACCACCCAAATGTTGCACACCACAATGGAAATTCCTGAACCACCCTCGGAAAAGTCCGTAGAACCCTCATCTCAGCCTGTAGGTATGGGCTACACTGACAACGAAATGAACATGGTAGACCCGTTGCCCTGTAAAGATCACGTGGTTATTTGTGACTACCTGAATCAAATTTCCCGACAGGTGCTACCGTTTATTCGACAGGCTCGGGTGGCACATAATCAACCTCAGCTACCGGTGGTTTTGATTACCGACTTCCCACTGAGTAGTGCCCTACGCAAACGACTGAGGGCATTAGGTCAGTTATACATTGTACGTGGCACTCCCCACCTCCTTAATAACTTGCAGCGGGCCAATGTCGTCCAGGCACGAGCGGTAGTGGCTTTTCACTGGGTGGATGACACCCACCCCGAAAAACCCGTTACCCTCGCAGTACTTTCCCAACAATTACGATCATTGAATCCTAGAGTGCCGCTCGTCCGATTTGCCTCGAGTGCTGTATTTCGTCGTTTGGAGGACACCCTTGAAAATTTCCGCCGTGATCCTCAACAACGATTTTTGGAATATTGGGGGCCATTGGTGTCGGGTGAGGGAATTTATATGGATCTGGGCCATTACCTTATCCACAAAACGACTACCTATCGTAATTTGAATACGTTTTTGTTTCCCCGTGCCATCCCAGGTTCTTCGTATTGGACCACTCTCGATCTAGACAAACCTCCTTTCGTTTGGTCTACCTCTGCTTCATCTGACCCTTTTGTTTACCCCGATGCATCATCGTCACCGACCCATGGGACCACTTGTAGAGCATTAAACCTACGCTTACAGCCCCATGATATCGTCTTGGTTGGTTTGCGCCGGATGTTGGAGTACTCGCCACAAAAGTGGACTCCCAGCGTCGCATTTACTCCACCTGGCGATTTACTGCTTTATCGTAATGACCAAGTGATATTGTTGGTACCCCGCTCAATTTGCCTGAAAGAGATACAAATAGTGCTGTAAAGGGATGATTTCTTGATTAATATTGTTAATACATATACTAGTAAGTTTTACGTATTTATTTCAAAAGCTACCGAATGGAAGATAAATGTTGCAGTGATATTTTTAAAATGTCGAACCTGTTTTAAAAATAGACACCGTAAGTATACATGGTCAAACTATAGCTACTCGCCAATTTGTAAGGCCGACCCTTATGCTGGCCTTTTTGTTGAATGCGGAGTTCCGTTCACTACGGGTCAAATACCTTTAGACTCCAAACTTGTGGGGTTTATTTTCACATACCATTCCCAATAGTTCATTGTACGGGGTAAATGTATCCCCTATATTGTAAGATCACTCTTTAGACTCTTGATTCTCACTTTCATTCGGTGTCACTCGATAAGCGTGAAGTTCACTCTGACTACTAATGATACCGGCCCATTCCAAAATTTGACGGTGCTGTTCGCTATTTTTATCGTAACCCGCGCCCAATTTGGACCGTTTCTCCAAACTCTTGAATTCCGCTTCTCGCAAACGATGTTGCATGGCAAAGGCCGAGTGTCCGCCCAACCCGTACACCTCGATATCTAGAATGTGCATAGAAAGCGAGAAATCCTGAACGGGATCCACCGGCACAAATGGTAAAGACGCCAGTACCGAACTAGTGCCCGACGTTGCCGATTTTACAGTACCACTGTTGATACGGAAGGGGTCGTTGAACCATGTCAGCGTTTGAAAATCTGCATCAATGTGGAAAGAAAACGGTAAATCGGGTGCCCCTGATAATTTGAGGGAATCCATTGCCTTTCTGGTGCGTCCCAAGGCTCCCCCACCACCGTGCCCTCGTCCTAACCCTCCCGCAGTACCTGTTGAACCGGAGAGATTGGCTCCTAAGCTATTGGTAAACCCAGTAGCCATGGCATTCTTGGACGGAACGGTACCTAATCCACCCAAACCAATACCGACGGTAGGGTGACAATACACGTACTTTTGATCGGGTTCTCGTTCGTGCTGAGCTTGATCCGGAGGGGTAAACACACTTTGGTATTTTTCTGGAGCTTGTACAGGGGCAGGGGAGGTTGGCACCCACAAAGAAGGACCGCCGGCGTTACTACCTCGACGTCCGGCCAAGTAATCGTCAGACGGTATCATTTGGGAATTACGCCGGGAAGCTGCCGGACTGGCGAAACCGCCGCTCAGTCGATCGTACGGGGTGGGTCGACGTAGTCTTTGTGCTTCGACTTCTGCTGTGGAAGGTAACCTGTGGTAGAGTGGGTTACATACCATCATCGAACACCTAGTTTGACCGAAAAAGGACCTGGCGAATTTCCACGGTTGGTCTACTAAAATGGCCATTACTACTTCCCGAGAAGAGGTAGTAGATGAGTCATCGAGTGATTCCTGACTGGAGTGATTGTCTTGGTCATACACCGACGGTATGTGATCGCGGTAGCCTTTGAATAAGGCCAGGTGTTCCAGATTAACTGCCTCTGCATGTTCGGCTCTTACCAACAACAAAGTGGGACTTGGGTAATGAAATACGTGCTTACTAAACTGGGTCAAACTGAAGCCATGTTCTGACCCTACGTACAAACGGTGCCAAGTGACTGTAGGGTGATCCGTAGGTATGGCCGGTAGTTCAATTGCCGGTAAACCGGCCCGACTTCCTTTACGCGCTCCCCAAGGTGGAGCCAAGGAGCTCCGGCGTGTTCCTGGTAGGGAAGCCACCCAAGGATCTGCCCGACCCGTCAGCGGGGGTCCAGTGGGTCCCGAACGCATAGATTCCAAAGCATCCCCGGGCAGTAGTGACCCTCGACGACTGGGTGCTACACTATGCGATCCTTGCTTGCCCAAGGTTTGCGCGGTGATGGTGGGAGTAGTGGGTCGAGATAAAATATTGGCCGCCAAGGCGGGTCCTAAAGGTAAAGTGTTGTGGACCCATTCGGGATTAACCCACCAGGTCATGAACCACAGCTGAAGCTCGTCAAGCAAAGAGAGAACGGGTCGAATAGGCAAACCACCGTGTCCACCTTGATCGGAAGCGGTGGTCTGCAGTGTGGTGTGGGTATCCAAACGGGGCAACAGATAATGTTTAATGGGAAGGGCTATCTTTGGTAAGTTGGGTTCATCATTACCGAGTGAGTAGTTACCCAACGCTAGTTCCGGTGCTTCCATCAAGGGGGAAAGGGGAGGCCCTAGTTCTCCCGAACGTTGAACTCCCGCCAAGGTAAAGGATTGAGTCGGTAGACTTAAAAATTTCCGATAGAGGTATTCGCCTAATACGACGTACCACCGTTCTCCAAAACGCTGTACAAACGTCGTACCCAAGTTCAATGGAATAATAGTGGTATTCTGGACATGATAATCTGGACAACATGCCTGTAAAAACCCACGCCAGAGTCGTCGCACTTCAGGTACCAATTCGTGACTCATGGCTACTTGATCATCCCCGGAAAAGTCCTCTGCAGAGTCTGCTTCCTTGAGCTCGTCATGGTCAGATGTCCAAGTCAAGGGGGCAGTGTTTAGAAGATGGGCGCACCCTTCCAAATATACACACCAATCCTCGGCCATAAAAGTGGAGTCTTGACTTTCTGACGTTTTCCCATCGAGCTCAGCCAAAAACTGGGTCATTTCATCTTCTTGACTAAGCAAAGGCGACAGATTCGTCAACATGGATTTCCAAACTAGAGTACCGGTATTGTCACAATGCTCCAATAAGGACGAAGGCAAAGCTCCGGGATTGGGTAAAAAGCCACGGTACACCCCATACGCGATCAAAAATTCCCGAAAGGTAAGCGGTTGTGTAGCGTAATCTTCGAGATCCGCCAAAGTAATACCCGATTTGCTATCCGTCGACGTAGGATTCAACCCCGCCAACTGGATGGAAGGACGCCGAGAACGTAAACGGGCCGTAATACCGGTAACGGCATTCGGATCAACACTACCCCGACGACTAGCAATGGTATTACCCGTACCGAGCCCACCAGGCTGATAATTAGGTAAAAATTTCGGGTCCAGCAACGCCGGGATATGTTTCAACGTACGATAGAACACCCGAGCCACCCGGTCGGATAGACCATCCCCCTTTAACCACCTAGTAAACTGGTCCAAGGTCATACCTGCGTCAAGGTGACCCAGTACACTAAGCCAATTAGTCTCCAGGGCGTAGCGATCCATAGGTCCGATTAACTGCAGGACCTGACTGGCTAGAAACACTCCGGCGTCCAATTTACCCCATTTGTACTTTTTGCGACTAAACGCCACTCCCGCGGCCAACGAGGGTGTGGTTTGACCCGAGTGCAGCGGAGTAGTGGACACCGAAGTCGGGTGAGAGTTGTACCCCATGGTACGTTTCGCGTGGGTCGGGTTCACTACCGACGAACGACGGTATGCCTTGCCACGTGCCGAGCGTTTACCTGAGGTACCCGTCATGGTTTTATTGGGACCCTGGGGGGCACTGCCTCGACGTTGCGTTTCATGTTTTTTGGTCTGCCTGCGCTTGGTTTTCATGCGGTGACGAAACCCACCCTTGACTTTACGGGTGGATGCCCGACGACTGGGCAGAGGGTTCGTACGAGGCCCACTTTGGAGTTCTTCTGGCAGTTGGCTCTGCGATTGGCCCATGGTTATTACTCCGATTTACTAGACTGGGATTATTCCGTTTTTTTTTTATGCAAAGACCAAAGGGGAGGAGATTGTGGATCAATCTAAGGAAATTCGGGCTATGTAATATTAAAATTTCTAAAGTACACTCACGTCAAAGAGCAACAGTATAATACACTTACGCCTACTGTAAAGTAAGGCGTGGGCTTGAAGATATTAAGGTTACTAAATATGAAAAATGTAAATATGACTGCCTTATTTCCCCCAGTGAAAATTGTTTTTTATGCAAAGTAAACCTTTGAAAGGGAGCGAAAAAAAAAGTGAAATAAATATATAATGTTTACTTGACTACACTGTGAATCAATAGACACCATAAATAATCATAATCGAAAAGAATCACAAAGCAGCACGAGCAGGATGGCGAGGGTCCCTTTTTATGGCTTCTCCCCTCAGGTTTTACTGGCATTTCATGATCGACTGCTGTGTTTACCGGTAAACCCGTTGGGGCATAGAAGCCGTATGATTCGTTCTGTTGGGTATAACAGCTCAAGGCTGAGGTAATGGCAGTCAAGAAATAAGGAGTGAGA
>JAOPJG010000877.1:0-15563 GCA_027478255.1 Dispira simplex | reverse complement strand
TAACCCATTGGTCAGCCTATATCATGTCATATGACCTAGGAGGTGAATTCCCCCCTGAACCTTACAACAGTACAACATATTTCAGTGGAAAAACCAAAGGAGAAGTGATCTCATCTTCTGAAGCATTGCAACTGAGATTACTTCAGCCAAGCACAGCTGCCATTCATTATCATCCTCCAATGAACCATGTGCAGGTGCCACAGACTTAGAATCATTGTGTACAATACCATTGACAGCCCACAAGTCCTCATAAGAAGGAAATATAAACCAATGATTTTATATTTGAATTGAGTGTGGTGGTTATAAATGTCAGATAGGTACCAAGTAACACCAGTGGCAATTGGAGGAATGAGAACGTGAGATAGGGAGTAAGAAGGGAGGAGGGGAGGAAATAGAGAGCATGTGTAAAAGAGTGCAAAGTGAAAAACTTGAAGTAAGCAGGCCAAAGAAGTGTGAATTTCAACCAATGAAAAAGCCGCATTTTCTGGTCATCTGATTTACAACTACAACTACATTTTTTTATATTACAAGTTATGCCTGGCCTTTGCCAGTTTCTAATGTTGTACTTTGTATGATGTTTTCACCAGTGCAAAGGGCATAACTTGTTATTATTTATGAAATTAAACTATTTGTACACCACCTTTCATCGTTAATATAACAAGGTAGTATAAGATGGATGCTAGGATTATAGAGGCTCCAGTGGCTATTGAATAACTAGTAGGTTAACTCTCTTGCGTTGAGATGAAATAATATAACCAACTTTATGGCGTCACGCACACATCAGCCATGGTTGTCATGCTATGTGAGGGCTTGGAAAGTAGAGTGGGAAGGGAAGGTTTGGGTTTATGATTACTCGAAATTCTCACGGTTGTCCGGTCATACTTTTGGAATCCGAACAGGTGATATCATTCTACCTTTTATTATGGTGGAAATCCAATACCATGTCTCGCAGTGGTCAGACTGATCCGCTTGGATTCTACTGGTCGGCCAATCAGACACAAGATAAAGCCACAGCGACGATAGGTTTGAATCATCTGATGGTGCATGTAAATGCACTTTTCATGTAGTCTCACTATAAGTAAGGTATACATTCGAAAAACTATAGACTGTCCGTCGCCCTTCATTCGTCGTGGGCATTAATCAACCAAACTACCTATCCAGAAATACAAGCTAATTAACGTTGGACTTTTCATTTGCTTTCATTGGGAGATGTGCCCAAGTTGGGATAATAACGACCTTATCCCCCAACACGCAGAAGCCAAAAAAAAATAACCACACCAGGCCAAAGTTGCCGAGGTTGGTTTTATCGGTTGGAACACCGCTTATTGTGATTTTCTGCAGCATTACGTAAAGGCAACATGAGCTGCACTGTCGATCTGGATGGAAATGGCTGGTGCGTTGGTGTTTTGGTAGATGTAGAAAATAATAAGCATTTAGATACAAGTTTAGCACTATTCATCGTTAGTTGGAGTTATTACGTTGATAGATATCATCAAGTAAAAATGAAGTATAGCCTCCAGGTTACAAGTGTATGATAATGCCGGATAGAATCCGAGTATCAATTACCGCAATCAACCTTGCCTTGGATTTCTCTTTTCCAATCCCCTGGCTATTTTGATGTTTCATCAATGATATAACGGTTGTTGTAAAACAGACGAAATAAATACTCTAATAAATAAAGCGATGCTTTTGTAGCCCATATTTTTTTATCACTCTTCTATTTCGAATTTATCAGTTCAGGCATATATTTTTACCCTACGACGGAATGTACGGAGAGTCGTGAATGTAGCTGATTTTATGATCTCTTCCCCCAAGTTTATCATTCCAGGTCGATTGGGTACTTTGTTGAACAAACCAGAGTCGTGTCCACAAGAAGTCTGCCCAACAGATATGCTTCTGAATCCCCAGGCTATTTTATTTGTTCCTGGTGATGGAATGTCGACAGCCAGCAGCCCAATTAGCATGTATGATTATGATAAATAGATAGTAGCAACTGGTATGCCCTTTAACATTTATATGGATAATGTGCCAAAACAGCATCAATAGATGATTTACTATGAGTAACAAAAGATTATTGATGACGACAGCGGAGGAGAACTTGCTGTCACAGCGAATTAAAGATTCGCTATTCTCCCACATCCGAAATAAATGAATCGATTGGTCATAAACGGATTGCTGACGTACATCGAAAAATAGACAGAGCCAGGGTCCTATCCGCCCAATGAATATCAATCAGTTCAGAGGGTCGTCTGGAAACACACCAAGGGACCGCCCACCTCATTCCTATTGTGGTTGGGTGCCATTGTAAATGGGCTGGTTGGGGAGTTCCGCCTATATCATTCATTGTCAACTCACCTCATGTTTCACTTTGATGCTTTTAAACCAAGATGTAACCAAACATACTAAGGATAAGGGATGAATAATGTTACTATGTGCTGATTTTGGTGCGATGGTGCATGCGAACAAAAGTACAGAAAGTTAGTGTATCTTCTCAGCGGCTTTCTTCATTGTCTCACTCGTGATTATCCGTAAGAAAATAATAGTCATGATGTCAGACATTTCACAATAGTCACACGCAAGAAAATCCCTCATTGACACTATTACCATTATATACCCACGACACAGACATCCAAGCACCATACGGGGGATATTAATGCCATTATTAGGAGTCAGACATTATTTAGCCAGACATTGGAGTAGGGATGGGGCGGGCCTGGGGCCGCTTGTTGTGTAATTCGTTTCCTAAAGCTGATGGTTTTCCTCCCTTTGCCATCTATCGGGCTTTGTATTGGGACCCTTGGGTCTAACGATGCTTAGTGTACCCGGATTAATTTATATAATAGCCATGTTCCCTAGTCGTTGGTAGTTGCGGTATATTATATTCGAGACATCGTCAATGCCAAGAGGTACAACGTTCATGTAAAAGAAGAGAAGTTAACATTGTGCAGCCTCCGAACCAACGCTATTTTTTTTCATTCTCCCCCAATTTTTAAAGGTTGGACGGTGTTACACCCTGTGGTATGCTTTGTGCAACTCTATGGTGTGGGGCCATATTGCTTCTCTGTGTTTACTCTTTGGGTGTGTTGTGCGACTCTAAAAAATATAACGTGTTTTTAGGTGAGTATATTTAAGGCGGGATTGTCCCTCCCTCTTCCTATTCACTCGTCTCTTTTGCTATCGCTTGTCAAAACGTGGTGTTTTTTCTTCCAGCTTTTAACCCTTGCTTTCTTATTGGATTTTACATACACCCACGGAGGTGTTTACGCTGCATTATATAAAATCTATCAGTCGGGGCCTCTCCCCTGCTTGTTCTTGTATTACCATTGACAACTGCGTTGGTTAAATCTTTGCTAATTTCGTTTTAAATTTTTCCATTCTCCTTCGTTTTATTTATTTTCCGTTGCTTGTTTATCCTCCCAACTTGTCAAGTTTTGTTTTCTATTGGTGCTTTGACCTTACTTTGGCCAAAATGCATGCGCTATACCATTGGTTTATATCGAAAAACCGGCTGGTCCATTTCGACGTCACAATCACTCTACATAATCTGGTTAATGTTCCCTTGGTGAGTGGCACCTTTTTCGCCAAGTGGCGTATAAAGAATGGCACCACTTCTTCCGGCTATACTAGGCGGTAAGTATTTTATTTTCCATTCCATTCACATTATTATGTGTCCAAGTAACTCAAGTTTGGTTTCAAATTTTACTTTGAAGCAAAGTCAAGTTTGACTATAGAATTGGCGTATACCTACACGTTACCCAAGAATACAGTGCGATATTCTAAAGTCCTTCAGGTACTTCTTGTATCAATGGGTTTTATTGTGGGAGTAAGTTTATGGCTAGATTGTTTTTCTACTCTCTAATATATTAAAACTCCTCTTCCTCCTACCTTTGTGGCCACCGCTGGCTGTCCGCTTCCTAATTGAGCAGTGCCCCAATCTCCGACCATCGTGTTGACTTGGGTTATCAAATTAATAAAAAACTCGACCTGGTTATTGGTAAAGACGGCGTATTATCCAACTGTGAGTTATACTTGCAGGTCAAGCAAGAAACGAACCAAGACAGTCCACGCACACTGGGTATTTTAACGTTGAACTTGGCCGAATACGCCCAGGAGGGTGAGGTTACCCGTCGGTACTTGCTGCAGGAGTCCAAGTCCAACTCGACGTTCAAGATTACCGTACACATGAAGCAAACGGGTGGTGATACTAAATATACGACACCTACACTTAAAAAGAACGCATTGCTGCAATTCGACGATATCACTAAACATCCCAACGGGTTGAAATTGCAGCATCGCAAACGGTCCATGTACGACGGACCTGCCTCAGCGCAACGGCGGCCGTATTCCTTTTCGAAATCCGTTTCTTCACCCTTTCTGGTAAGTGAATAGGCCTCACAGGACGAGCATCTTGTGGCTATGTACTTGATAAGACACCAACCCCGCTGTTTGGATGGCTTTACGAATCACTTGGTAATTTTACCACTAACTATTCACAACTTTTGCTTAAACCAATTTTTCACATGACGTGGTTATATTGCTTTTTCTATGAGTAGCCTATGAACGGAAACAGCGGTCCACTCAATTCATATGAAGAGCCGGCCATGGACATAATGAAGGAAATATTTTTTCCATCAACGAATAATCAAAACCTGAAAAACACCGTTTCCCATTCTACATAGCTCCTTTTCGATCACTATTTTGTCTGCTTTTCCTATCATTCTACCGCTCTTTATCATAGTAACGGCTGCTCGCTTGATTTACCTTTTGGTCATGATGATCGTCTACTGCACGTGTATATACCTTTTTTTTCAAGACAAACTTCTTCGCTTTGGCATATTGGGATTCCATGCTCAATCATCTTTTGTTGTTCACTCGGGTTTTCTTTTGAAAGAGTGTGTGCGTGAATGTTAAACGCGCTGATCCCCCGCTCACATCCGCCCCCCTCCTCCTGTGTTTCTCATTATCCTTTTTTGGCACGGGCGAGACTTGATGATGTCCACTGTGCCCACTAATAATAGGCTAGTGACAGCCTAAATTTCCAGGGCCTTAAAGAACCTTATCCTGGCTTACTTTGCCAAGTCCCAGGCGTGGAGAGGTTCTCATCACTGTTTTAGTGGTCAAGGGGACACCAATACATCCATCCACCAGTCGGTAGGTGTTTACCATGTGTAACTTTTTATACACTGTCAAGTGGCAGACGTGGCCTTCATAGTGGGATAGTGCTGTGCTTTATTTTTTTTATGTTTCGGTTACGGTATGGACGTTTTACTATGTGTAAGTCTATTGACAATGTGGCCAATATATCTCATTGTCGCTTAACTGTCAGCTCTACATCCTATTGCCATTTTCTTTGTTTTTTTAACACACAGAAATTTTATTATTCCCCCCCCCAAAAAAAAACCCCCCACAAGTTCCTTTACTTTGGTATAATGAGTAATTTACGAAAGTAGTAATGCCATGACCATCCTTTCTTATTCATACGCTGACCCAGTAAAACAAATTTAAAATAACAGTCACATTATTCGAGTAGATTATAGTGTGGATCTGGTGATAACCCCGACTGATTGGTATCTTTGTATGCTAGTCACTGTCACTGTCAAACAACAAGTCACCTACGTGCACCTGTGCACCCACCCACTGGATGACCTTGAATACAATTTCCTGGGATCGCTCAATGGGAAAGTCTTCTGATTCTGGAGGCACATGAATAAATAACACTAGGGGCTCTTTTTTTGGGTGCCGACCTGAAGTGGTGGTGGTGTTAGTAGAAGTCCATCGGGTAGACGATGTGCTTGCTTTAGCTGAGTGGGATGAACGGAACGCGGCGGCTACAAACTGGCTACAAGCCAGGGAAACGTAATAAGTGAATTCACAGAGATATAGACCAGCGTCGTCAGAAAGGCGTATCCCTTTCAGTCCATCGCAATACATGATGTAATGAAGCAGGGTGTGAGAGCCCACATTGGTATACAATTTCTCTGGTAACGCTATATCGAAACCCAAGTCAGGGCACTGGTGGCCGGGGGCTACACGGTTTTGATTATCGGGCTTTTCATAACCATATCGTCGGGCCATTCCTTCAAAGGTAACAATGTCCGGGCGACCCTGTCCAATGTGTATATAAAAGTCATAAGGCGGGTTGTTGATTATTTCTCCGGAGGAAAGGCGTGTTTGTTGAGGATTGGCTTGACTAGAGGAGGGTGTTAAACCATATTTGGCGGGTATAATATTAGTAATGGCTTCGTACTCGACGGGAAGTTCTAGTACGTCCAGTTTCACCAGGTAAAGGATTATGTCGGGATTGCTCGGATTGGGGTAGGGAATAACGTGGTTCTTTAGTATGCGAATGGCTTCCCAGGAAGGATTCGTAGGGGGTTTGGGATTGCCAAAGGGCTAGTTAACGTACCATATGTATACCCGAGCCACAAAAGTATATAATTGGTAGTCCACGAAACAAGTGGAAACAAGATTAGCTAGCTGCATTTAGGAGGGACTGGCCAAGCCACTGTTCTTTGGGCGGTGGATTGTGAGGGCACCGGTCGTTGTTATTTACCTGGAAACCCGTTACGAGCATGCGTTTAATTGGAGGAAACCCCATGGTGGCTAGCTGTTATACCAAAGAGCTATATTACAAACGATAGGGGTGTTAAAAACTATGGAGGAATGTTAAAGAAAGTAATACCTTTTCATAGTCGACGGCCAAGGTATATGTCTTGTAGGTATCGTTGGTGTAAAGTGCATTTTAGGTATACTCTGTAGCTCTATGCTTATATGCATAGGTAGACTACCCTAAGGTTTGCACCGAAGCACTCTCAAAGGTTTTTTTTACAAGTACAACCACAATTTTTTTGTGTAACTTTATCCGCAAGAAAAGCGTTCACCACAATGATACGCCAATGTTATTTACTACTTTGTCTTTTCTTTTATTTTCGACCAGTTAAGAATTTAACGTTACTAAATAAATTCCTCTCCTTGGTTCAGCATTTACGTTTTCTTGTTCAATATGACACTCGATTCACCACCACAGTATCCCTCCGCTTCTCAAGTGAAATTGGTCCCCGAATACGCTTTCGACCCGACTGACCACCACCAAGTATTCGTTCCAACCACTCTGGGTTTGCAACACCGTACGAATTTATCCAAAAGGTTTCCCTTGGTTACCCTTGACTGGGATCGGATTATCCAACGGCAATGTTTAACTCCTCGTCCCACGGTATCGGTGGGTACCCGTTTAACTTGTCAAATAGCTGGTCGCAAGTTACACCTCCGAGTACTACGTCTGACGACGGACATGACCTGTTTATCCGATACACCCAACCCTCCCATGGTACTTACGGACGAGACCCAGGTTACGTTGTTACCGGCGCAGCCTACACCGGAAACTTCGCCTCGAGTGGGCGGTTATGACGATGCCATCGACGCTTTGGTCACGTTGATCCGCTGCATAAGGTATCCATCTGTGGTCAGTCGTCAACCATTGTCATCGCCATCATCATCGGTATTGTCCCTGCCAGTTCCCGCAGGGTGTTTGGTGACCGGTCCCCAAGGCGTAGGTAAACTCACTCTGATTCGTCAGGCCGTTTGGCAGGCTCAAGCCAGTTTATATGTAGTGAGTATAGAATCTCTACTCCGGTTGCAAAGTGAAGACTTGGTAGCTGACTCCCAAGTGGTGAAATATTGGTTACGAGGGTTGTTAACCATGGCCCAAATGGCCCAACCCGCCGTAGTGGTACTCCACCACCTAGATCTTTTACAAGTAGGGGGTGCCAATACAGGAAATGATGATACCCAAGGTCAGTCCTTGGTACAAGCTCTGGTGGATGAATTTAGACGGGTATCCCAAGGTGTGTTTGTAGTGGGGACGTGTACCAAAGTACAGAGGTTACCGCCAGACATTGCTAAATTATCGGTATTTTTCGGTAAACATATTGATGTTCCTTTACCGGGCCAACGGGATCGGAGGTGTATCTTGGCTATCCATTGGGATCGGATGGTCCGCACGCTGTCACCGAATGCAGGGGATACTGGTGCTATTTCAGAAATGATCAATTCAACCACCGCAAAACGTTTGAATATCAACAAAGACCATTTGATGCGGGTAAGCCGGATGACCACGGGATATACCGCTCAGGATCTGGTAAATTTATGTCGGCAAGTTGTCCTGGCTGCCCTACGTTTGGATGATTCCATAGATTTAGTTAACAACTCATCGAATTTGGTAGATGTAACCACCTCCCAATTGGAACGACTGGCGATTTCCAAAGGTTCATCATCCCACCGCGCAGAGTCCTGCACGGATCACCAAGCCGAATCATCTTCCCATGAAGACTGGTGGTGGGTTCATTGGAAAACTGCGTTGGACATTATACGGCCTAGTCAAGCTGTGGAATTCGAAACGCGTGTCCCCACCAAGAGTTGGTCGGACGTGGGGGGTTACGATATACTGAAGAAGCGGTTGCGATTATTGCTGGAATTGGTGACGAGTGCTACGGCGGAACCTTTGGTGTCGGACCCCCGTTTGGGACATGAATTGGTTGCAGTTGGTCAACCCCAGAGTAACCACTGTTGTTATACGAATGCGTTGGGACTTCGACCACCTTCGGGTATTCTCTTATACGGACCACCTGGTAAGTTTCTTTTTGGAGTATAAACATGGTATCTTGGTGCATTCAGTTCTTCATACATATTTATCTAACTGTTATTCACTCCGGTGGTGGTCCGTTGACTAATTCTATTCACTTGTACTCTGCATATTTGTCTCACATAACCATTTCGACGTTAACGAATGAAATCCTGACGCCCCCTCCCCATTTTCCTTATTATCAAACGAACAGGGTGTGGTAAAACTCTTCTGGCACAAGTCATCGCCAACGAAACCGGAATGAACACTATTGTTATAAAAGGGTAAGTAATAATATCACCACTGCGATTGAGGAAGAATACAGCTTAGTTACCGTAATGTTCTCAGTAGCATTGTCAATGTGGATAATCGAGTAGAACATCACTGTTCTTGAAATTTGTGTTTATTAACCCGCTTGTTTTTTTTGATACAATATTGAAAATATTTACCCGCCGACGATGTAAACTTTATACTGGTTTTAAATTTGATATTTGTTCTTGTATGATAAAGTCCCGAGGTATTCTCCAAGTACTTTGGGGCTACCGAAGCCACCCTACGTAAAGTGTTTCAAACCGCTCGATCGATTGCACCTTGCGTGATATGGATGGACGAAATGGACGCACTGGCCCGCAAGCGGGAATGGTCGGGAGGGGAAGAAAGCGGCGGTGTGGAAGACCGAGTACTAAGTACTTTACTGAACGAAATGGACGGAGTGCAAAACCGGTCAGGGGTGTTGGTGGTTGGTTGTACGACTTATCCGAGTCACCTGGACGACGCTATTTTACGACCGGGTCGGTTTGATCAGTTGCTGTACGTGGGTATGCCCGATTTGCAGGACCGACGGGGTATACTGGAGTTGTTGGGCCAACATCGGCATCCACTGGACTTGGATACGTCTTTGGCCCGGTTGGCAGCTCGAACGGAAGGGTTTACGGCTTCGCATTTAGAAACTTTGTTTAGGGAGGCGGGTATGATTACATTACGGAAAGATCGGAATGCTACCGTTATTGGATCGGAACAGATCGAAAGAGCATTGTCTGAGTTAAGGCAAACGGTGGACAACGATACTCGTTTACACCAATTATTGCAATCGTACCAAGCCTTTCATGAGGCGAGATCGTAGATCACGGTCACATCCGGTGTACAATAAAATTATATTTGAAGTATCGTAAATCTTGTGATCTAATCTTTAACCCTCACTAAGCACGGGTAGTCCCGAACTGAGAAATGTAACTTTGGCATCTTGAAGTCGATCAGTTCACTGATGATATCCCCTTGTCCGACTAGGAATCACTCTGGTCGTTAATAAGTGATGAAATACGCTCAATGGCTCGTAATTTGGCCGACCTTGCCCGGGGATTACTTTTGGATTCTCCTTTAGAAGGGGTAATGACATGTTTAGTAAGGGTGCGGTAGACCAACCTTGGGGACGAATCCGACGTATCTTCATCTACGGGTACCAATAATGGTGACACTGTGGGAGTAGAGAGTCGTTTCTGAAAGGTACGTTTGACGAGTTTATCCTCCAGAGAGTGAAAAGTCACGACGGCCAATCGCCCCGTGGGCATCAATAAATCCAAAGCATATTCCAAACTTTTGGTCAATTCACTCAGTTCGTTATTGACATAAATACGCAAACTTTGAAACACACGCGCTGCAGGATTACGCCGTTGCTTACCACCACCGTCTCCGGAAGTGCGTTGCCTTAAAGCGTGGGGCACAGCGTCGTAAATAATATCGGCTAATTGTTGGGTGGTCGAAATAACATACTTTTGGCGGTAGGTGTGGATCTGTTGGGCGATACGCAAGGCATAACGTTCTTCGCCGTAGGTGCGAAATAGATGGGCGAGTTGATCTACCGTGAAATTGTTGATGATTACCGAAGCCGGTAAAGTACGACGACCTAGTCGGGTCTGGATGTCACGTTCGCTAACCTCGCGACTACCTTTGGAAGCCATGCGCATGTCTAGAGGACCGTCGTGTAAGTAGGAAAAGCCACGACTGGGTTCGTCGATCTGACTGCTGCATACCCCAATATCGTACACAATGCCGGCTAGGGAAGTTGGTGGTAAAGGTAAATCGGAGTCGGTAGTATTGGACGACCTGATACGCTGGAGAAGTTGGGGTAAATTACCAAAGGGTCCCAGTATGGGGAATAGTCGGTACTTGTACTCGGGTTGGTTGGCCATCGCCTGGGCTTTTTCGATGGCGTAGGGATCCTGGTCAATGGCGATCACTCGACAGTCGCAGGCTCGTAATATGGCTTCGGTATATCCACCCTCACCAAAGGTGGCATCCAAATACCATTGATTGGGGCGAGGTTGGAGGATATCTAGGACCTCGGTTAAAAGAACAGGGATATGGCGGGTTGGGTTAGTCGAAGAAGGGGAAGTTGGAGAGTGTGACGCGTTGGATAGGTGTCGAACGGTGGCCATAGAAGTTAGGCGGACGTTGGGGAAAATCACACTTGCCAAAGACTTTTGTATGGATAGCGCAAGTATCCGTTTTGGTAGAGTTATCATGGTAATAGCGATACCCACGTGGGTGTGTATGTGTGTGTAATGTCAATGCTGAGGTAAACTGGATTTCAAAGGACCAGAAGCGAAATAGAGTCAATCTACTTTTGCTACTATAAAATAAACAAATCAAGGAATAGAATCAAAGGTTAAATAGCAATACTCTCCCGTAACAGGGATTTCAGAATAACCCTCACGCCAAAAAATGATTAGGGCTAGTGTTCACTCAAGGGGTTCTAGGTTTATTCTAAACAAGTTAGTGGTTCTCTTTAGACTAGTGATGGTACTACCCACCTTGTTTCCCCTCCCTTTAGTTGTAAGGCTGGTTTATTCTTTTGGCTAGAGTGAAATACTATAGACGAATTTCCGCTCACTAAACTTTCTAACTAAAAATACTTGTCCATCTAACCATCCGCTTTTACGTAACCAACGACGTCGGACTCGTTTATTCGCACTCCTCTCTTTCCATTACTTATCAGTCACTAAAAAGCTATTACTGTCGGTTTTAAATAGTTAAATGTTAACCAAGTCGGGTATTGCATTTATTACGAGACGGTCATGATTAGCGGCTTTTTCATTTTTAACCAAAAGGGTGAAATCCTCATCTCCCGACTCTACCGCCATGATATCAAGTAAGTAACAAACGCAATAACTATACATAAACGCTAACATAATAACTCTGGTTATAACCGAATCCAAGTTAAGAACTTTCCTTATCCATACCGAAAACCCTTTGTTTGTCGTTGGACCATGACCACTTGATAAAAATGAATATCAAACTGATTCAAGAGCCATAAAGCGCAGTGGGATAAGAACGGGGTCGGAAAGCGTGACTGTTTGTGATGAATTTGACCAGCCTTCCAGTCGTCCTTGTTTATATTCCTAAGTAACGGGGGGGTGGGGAGTAGAAGAAGGAGACATATACTAAAGATTTTAACATGTAAGAATTCATTCTAGCTCCGTTTCGCATAACTCACAAATTAACTTAATTTTACCAACTATTCCTGTTGTAGACGTTCGGCGGCCGATTTCTTTCGTATCCACGTTATCACGAGTCCGGATGTCAAATCACCTGTAGTCACCCTGGGCTCCGTCACCTACTATTACGTCCGACATGAAAACCTCTACTTGGTAGCGGCCACCCGTAGCAATGCTAACGCCGCCTTGGTTTTCGAAGTGTTGTACCGTATCAGCGAACTGGGGGTAAGCTACTTTAGCAAACTAGACGAAGAAAGTGTCAAGAACAATTTTACACTCATTTACGAGCTCATGGACGAAGTGTTAGATTTCGGATATCCGCAGAATATGGACCCTGACGCTTTAAAATTGTTTATTACGACGGAAGAAGTTAAATCCGGTCGGACCATACAGGAACCTTCGTCGCATATTACGATGCAAGCCACGGGGGCCATTTCCTGGCGTCGACCGGATATTCGTTACCGAAAGAATGAAGCGTTTATCGATGTTATTGAGTCAGTCAACTTAATAATGAGTACCAAAGGGACCGTTCTCCGGGCGGATGTATCGGGAAAAATCATTATGCGGGCTTATTTGACTGGTACTCCGGAATGCAAGTTTGGTCTCAACGACCGACTGTTATTGGACCAGGACAAGGCGACTAATCAAGCTCAACGTCCGCCGCCGTCATCGTCGTCAGAAACGGTGGAATTGGCCGATTGCAAATTCCACCAGTGTGTACGTTTGGGTAAATTCGACAGTGAACGCACCATCAGCTTTATTCCACCGGACGGAGAATTTGATTTGATGCAATACCGTACCACGGAAAATGTCAATTTACCCTTTCGGGTGCAACCGGTTGTCACCGAAGTAAGTCGGACTCGGTTAGAATACCAAATTCAGGTCAAAGCTAATTTCTCACCCAAGCTTTACGCCAGTAACGTGGTATTGCGTATTCCCACTCCATTGAATACGGCTGGAACTACCATTCGGGTTACGACGGGTAGGGCCAAGTATGTACCGGCCGAGAATTGTATCGTGTGGAAAATTCAACGGTTTCAAGGCTTTTCGGAAAATATGTTGACGGCCGAGGCGGAATTAACCTCGATGACGGTGGAACGAAGGTGGTCACGGCCTCCGATTTCAATGGATTTCCAAGTGTTAATGTTTACGTCGTCAGGCTTATTGGTACGGTTTCTCAAAGTGTTTGAAAAATCCAATTACCAAGCGGTCAAATGGGTTCGTTATATGACCCAAGCTGGTTCCTATCAAATTCGTTTCTGAGAATTATGGTGGAAAACTGGCTGTTTTAGGGAGGAGCTGGTGACTTTTTTTGCTATTATATTTATTCGTCCATCTATTCGCTTGCTTTAATAGCGAGATAAAACCTTTTTTTTTGTGGTCATGAAGATTGTTTCTTTTGGGGATATATTTGAGAATATGGCAAGTAATCAGAAGCTTGATACATTTTTTAATACTTTTATTTGTGTATTATGACTGTGTTACTCAATACGTTAATACCAATGAATTGAAGCTATGGGGGGAGCAAAGGAAAAATAAAAGTGAAAGGGGACCGATAGCTTGAATAATACGTCTTTGGTGTATGACGTATATTCCTTTAAATCAGCTTAATTCCCCTCTCTGCAAGGTCAGCTAGCGAATAAGAAAAGAGAGTGGGTGGTGTGATTGTGTCACATGGACGAAGTGGGAAGAAGTCCTCTCCAAATAGCCGTACGATGCGCAAAGTGCGCACAAGGGTATAATGGTTTGAGCCTAGGAATATAGTAACACCAGCATTAGACTTTAATTTGGAAACGCTTAGCCATATTTTATAAAAAGATGTTTCACATCTTGGCGTAAAGGCTCTCTAAAAGGCTCCACATAGATGGTGAGTATGTTTATCACATTGTTTAGACGGTACATTTTTGACAAATTGAGCGATAATGAAAGGAAACAAAGAGGAGTCTAACCGAAAAAAAAGATTAGCTTAATTACGCGGCGAACACCTTTTTGGGCTGTGTGCAGTTACCAACCTTATAAAAAGCCGTTGACTCCCGCCTCTTCGTTTATACTTCAGGAACTACACCTTATTTAGTAACACCCATTTAGCTTACTTCACTCTGTGCTACATTCATTAATATCCTTTACTTTTCTTGTAATACCGCACTCTCCAGTGTTCTTTGTTTAGCCAGTTTTTCGGCATTACTTTATATTTCTCTCTACCATGCGAAACCTTCTAGTGCTGACGTTGTTGGCCTTGGGCTCGGCGACTGCCCTCTACCATCCGCTCCTCCATTTCGACGATCTCCAGGAACAAGTTCTAGGTATTCGTCCCCCTCCAGGCGAGAAAAGAGGCGAGAGTCTTTACTTGTGCGGCAACGACGATGACTTGGTAACTATTGACAGCGTGGAACTGAACCCGGACCCGCCTTCCAAAGGAAATCAGCTAGTCATTAAAGGTTCGGGTAGGGTACACCAAACTATTCACGAGGGGAGTATTGTGAAAATAACGGTCAAGTATGGCTTCATCAAGTTGTTGACCAAACAGTACCAGTTGTGTGACTTGGTCAAGGAAATTAATCAGACTTGTCCTATTCAACCTGGCCGTGTGTCCTTTACTAAAGAGGTGGATATTCCGGGTGAGATCCCTGGGGGTATATTTACCGTGTACGCTGAGGCGTTTGATGCCCAGTCGTCGTTGGTTCGTCGTCGCGTGTCGGATTATCCTGCTGCAGCGACTTTCGGGAAACGTATCACCTGTGTCAACGCTCAGGTCACCTTTTAGAATCCTCTCATTTGGAACGGTTTCGGAATTGGTAAAATTGCGAGCGGTGAGCACCGCTGTTACCACTGGTTCTAACCCTATTTACGTGTGACAGTTTAGTCTTTATATTTTTTGTGTACCTTTTTCTGGGGCTAATGTATTTATAGGCCATAAAACTCTATAACACGGATATAGGTTATCACGTCCTTGCTTGATCTGAACGTCCCCTTTCTGGGGTTGGTTGACGTTGGGTGAGTAAAGTTGCTAACCACGTCTTTTAGACAGTGTAATCTGGCGTGTATTTTGTTGTTTTCAATGTCATATTATTTTTCACCTTGTTTTAAAGCATCTCTCCTGTGTGTGTGCGGGGGGAGGTAATGCAGCGATTAATAAATAGTTTTTTTTAAAAAAATTTCATTTTATAGAGTAGGGGAGGAGGGTTCGTACAAAAAAAATGAAAAATCACCAATTTCTCAATGCAAAAAGGCCAAGAATTACGGACTGTTCTCATCTTGTTCGAGCCATTGGGCGAATTTTTCCAACCGTTCTTGTGTTTCTTCCTCTGTTTCCCGGGGCTGGGTGACACCATACCTTGATTTCCCATCGTATATATTGGCGCAGACACGTCGTCCCCCGAACCAACGACCGTCCATAAGTTCTACACAAGCCGTAGCACTGGCCTTGTCGGCAAATTTAACCGATACTA
>JAOPJG010000876.1:0-15575 GCA_027478255.1 Dispira simplex | reverse complement strand
TTCATGGAGATAAATGGTCGTCCATTGGCTCCATGTTGGGAGCACAAGACAAGGGGGGGCCTTGTAGGGTGGTTACATCATCATCTGGGATGCTCTGACTTGTGGCTATTAAATCAGCTTCACCTTGAAGAAGCTGGTCGTCCTCTCTGGAAGATGTAACCTCCAACTCCTGTTCCGCTATCTAATATTCCCTGAAGTCATCCAGATTCACCTTGTTGAAGTCAGAACGTAGCTCTGCATTTACATTGTGATTAAGGCACTACATTCTTGTAGAGGCCGTTCCTTGCAACTTGGTGAATACTGTACGCTGCTATCATCAGTACCCATCCATCCCCTCAGTTAGGTAATGCGCTAGGTGATTCACATTATCCACCCATCTGCTTCCATTAGAGAAGACACTGCACTCCGTGATAATAGCATCTATCCATCCATCCGTTTATTCCACTAGTTCCATATAGTAACAATTAATGTTAACCTATCTGTCCCCCTTGTGATTGATTACGAGTTTAAGCTTATTCCTTTATGAAGTAAGTTACAATTATTGTCTTGATTACCATTTACGACTATAGATTAGTGATAACTTATGATAGAGCATCACATCCCCAGATACCGCCTCAGTGGCACCGCTAATGAGTACTCGTCACCCCCACGAACGTACTCTTACTGACCGCCTTACGGCCAGCGTAGTTATCAAAAGTCAACCCACCCCCCACATTATCTATTAACATATACACAACTTAATCTCACTGTCATTTATTACAGCTCTTATAGCATGTACCGGAAAATTTTGTTGCGAAGCAGAGTGGGAGGCACTGTTTTAACGTCGTTCCAAAGGGAAGGATTAGTTTCTGCCGATTGGAGAAAGCGCTCAATTTTCCGATTTTCCCGAGCATACAGAAAACGTAGTATTACAACTACCACGATAATTACGGTGGTACACGCTACGTTGCCCATATGCGAAGGAATGTATTTCGGAGCTTCGTTTTTCCGGTACATTTGACCCGATATGATACCACCGGCATTCCCAACGGTCAAGACTAGAGCGTTAATTATAGCCGACTTGGTTTTACCCAGGGTGTTATTGGCCGCCCAGGCCAAATGAATGGATGGTGACCCGTTGATACCTGTCACTACTAATAAGAGCATCAGGTATTTCGCCACTCTATTTTCTAAAAAGGATATGAGTAGAAATCCCAGGATGGCCACTACGGCGGAGAAGATGATGTGGAAACTGCGAACCTGGAACCGATCCGAGTGTAATCCGAGCGCGATACAAAATAAGAACGAAGCGGCAAACGGAGGAATCGTTAACAGTTGGGTGGTGAGAGTTCCATAACCAAGGTCGTGGATGACAGTGGGCAACAATAGAGACATCGAATACGTAGGAACTACTATACCCAGATGAGCAAATGCGTGAAGGTAGGCTCGGTAATCGGTGAAAATTTCCCAAATTTCCGTGCGATTGATTTGTTTCGTCGATTCTTCAGCCACCGAGTGTTTTTCCAGTCTTTGTGTGGCGTGGACGCGTTCTTCGGGGGTTAACCAACGGGCTGTGGCGGGTCTATCCGCTAGGAAAATATAAACGAAAACACCCACAATGATGGAAGGTAGTCCCTCCAGGATAAACAGCCAACGCCAAGCGGCCAGATTACCAACGCCATCCATATGACTGATGGCGTAGGCCAGGAGGCCACCAAATGCCCCAGAAATAGAACTAGCGCTATAAAAAACGGAAATACGTGTTCCGAGTTCGTTCCGATCATACCACAAGGTCAGAAAGTAGACCACGCCGGGGAAAAACCCTGCCTCTATAGCACCGAGCAGAAACCGTAGGGCTAGTAAACTTGCCTCGCTCGAGTTGGCCGCCATGCACGTGCATAAGGTTCCCCAGCAGACGGTGATGATACCGAGCCACCGGGCGGGACGCCAGCGTTTGAGGATCAAGTTGGAAGGGATGTCAAACAAAATATAGCCGATGTAAAAGATGGATAAACTCCAGGAATAGGTGGACTGAGACAGGCCCAAATCTTCCATAAAATTCATAAGTTTGGCGTTACCGATGTTGGATCGGTCCAGGAAGCACAGGATGTATAGCAAATTAAGGAGGGGCAACAAATGCCAGTCAATTTTTCGGAGGACCCGTTTAACGTGTTGCTTGTCCAAGGTGGACGTGGTATCCGACTCCAGGTCGAACCGTTCCTGACTGCCCAGGGGGGGAGCAACATTCCCTTCCTCCTTGAATAATGATACAACGGCCTTTTCCTGATCGTGTTCAGTCATGTCGTATATGCCTTGCCAAGGTAAGGTGTACTGCTATATAATAAAAAACTGAATAAAATATGACCGGTGTATAAATACAAAGGTATATATAAGTTATACGCACGCAATCAAAGGTAGGAATTAATGAACCCATCTTTGCGAATGGGATGTGTTATTTATAAGAGAAGAACTGGGAGGGGGGGGAATCGGGAACGAAAAGTTGCCTAGCTCCATTTCTTATTTTCTTATTTGAGTTCTACAGGCTTCTCACCAAGAGAGTTCGGTAACATGTGGATACGGTTACTAGAGATATGGATTTGATCGGTAAGCAAAGGCAACCTTGTCAGCTTAATCCAATCTCCGCGTTCGAAAAAGGCGTCAGAATGTACAATTCTTGGATAACTACGGGGATGGGAAGACTACTATCATTTTAATCCTTATCCTTAGTTGGTTCATACGAGTAAGGCCAATTAGGGCTTTCCTCGCTCTACCTATGATGGAACTATGAGATGACGAATGGGGGAATCCATAGGCAAGGCTGGTGCCCAACCAGTGGGCTTCATTTCTTGCTGACTTGTATAGGTCCACCATTGTAGAGTCATTTAGAGAGCGGAGGATAACAAGGTCGTTCTTTTCAAGAGCGTTTACCATCCCGCACCTTTAGGGACCAACCTTGTCGGGGACTACGACATTTTGTTGGACGAGTGCATCATTGATAAAGTCATTTGGTAAGAAATTGCGCCATTCTCTCATCGATTTGTGGATACCGAAAAATATTCACCTTGGGGATTATCGGTTAACCCTGCATACCTGTCAAAGGGTGACTAAGAAGGAAATTTGGCATTCTTGGTCACAAAAAAAAAAACTTTATATTCGCACATGGTTATTTTTACATAGTGAGGATATTCCCTGCCTTTATTGATATTGGAAAAAAAATTAAAACGCCAATGGAAATGTTACCTCCTGCGATTGCCCTAAAGCTATGCCTCACGTTGGCAAGTGATTATTAAAAACAACCATCCAAATACAACACTAGAGATGGAAAGAAAGGAGGAGGTGCTCATGAAGAAAAAAAGAAGTGTGATTATTTTTGACGGGAAAGAGGCAGTGGCTTCGAAATAGTAACGGACTGCTCCTTGCGAAGCCATTCTGAAGCTGGCATGAGGTTCAGATTAGCCATTCCACTAGGGTGATCTCTTTCCTGAGGCTTGGCTGGGGTGCGACCTTTAGGAGAAGGTGTGGTCACAATATCGAAACCCTCCACTTCGTAGTCGGCGGGATGGGGTCGGTCATAAAAGGCATCATCTATTTCAGTGAACGACGCGGCCAGTTCGTCCAGTAAAACGTCGTCCTCATGGTCCTCGGCCATTGTGTTTCCAGGGACAATAGGTTTGGTTTTGGTAGTGGACGACCCTGTAGCCGGGGCTGGGGAAGGATGGCTATAGGCCGAATAGGCATTGTGATTATTTGTGCGATAAAATTGCTGTTCCTCCAGGTCAGGGTTGGGCGGAGCCCGAAAGCGTGGCACCTGTTTAAGGTAGCTCTTATTATATAAACAGTTTCCAAGGCTGTTGCCAAACATACGTAATGCCCGCTTCAGGCCGTCAGTGACCGCTTCTTTTTTGGCCTTTTCAAAAGCAGCGGCCTTGGTTTTAGCGTTTTCCGCCGAACCGTAACCCATGTCGTCGTGGTGGGTACCGTCCTTTAGGGACACCCGTATGGTGCACGAAAGCCCGATAGTGTAGCGGTTATCAGGACTAATATCGCAAAAATCTACGGCGGTGTCCATGATTTCCGACGACCAACCGTTGAATCCAAACACTTCGTTGGCAATGGCAATGGCACGCCAACCTTCTATATAGGTAAGACGGGTCCCGCCAAAAGCAGCGCGAGTACTAAGGTATTCGGGTGGCAAGTGCGCTCGTAGGGCATTCTGAATGCCACGACACTCTTCAGTGGTGAAACGACTATTGCCGAATACGCTGTTATCTGAAAAGGCTGCGGCGCGTTTGCCCCGGAGACTACCCCGATTAGTGGTAGAGGCCATGGCGTGAAAGTTGGGTATAGAAGAATATGTTGAAAGTGATGACTGAGGATGTTGCAAAGAAAAGTAATCAGCCGTTATAAATAAAAACACCACAGGTGCATTGGCAACAATACAAGGCTATTAAGAGTCAAGGGTTATAAATAAACAAATTGTATCAAAGGGGGTTATTCACATTCCGTATTACCTTTCCAGTAACTGCGCCGTTGCCTGCTGGTTTTCCTGTGTCTTTTTTTTTCTTCTCCATACCCCTATTAACCAGGAAGGCGGGTCCCACTCCTCACCTGACCTATACTACACCCACTCTTTGATGGCAGGGATCTCATGGACTCTAGTTAAATTACCCATTACTACAAACGGACAGTGTACCAATCGTCCGTCATCCGAACCCAGTATCATCTGCCAACAGCCACGCTACGGTATATACCAAATCCCTTACCGAGCAAGATGTAAAGCGCACCCCGGTGACGGAGTCACACTGGCCAGCCTTCAAATATATTATTATCGTAACCCCTTACTAATTGTCGTTCGTGTTACATATATTCAAAACAAACCCAGGGTGCCTTGGGCAATCTTCGCTTTGGTTAAATATTTCTTCACCAAAGGTAAATCCATTGACTCTGAATTAGATCACCTGGTGAATCCAAAGGAGACCCAGTCACGCTATAAATACCACTGGAGTTAGTTGACCATACCCAAACCTTTCTTTTTCTTTATTTTCGGTTTCCTTTGCTTTACCTAGAATATTTATTTATTTTCCGCATACTACCGTTTTATCGCCACAATACATGGATATTGATTTTCCTGTCTTTTTTTTTTAACCTCCAGCGATAAAAAGATGTCGAATAGATATTTTACGGTTTAATACACTGAACGAATATATTGCTAGTCGCTGTCTCTCGTTTGTATTTTTTTTCTCGTCATTTATTAACTATACACGCATATCCCCATGGGGACCTTACCACTGACTACTAATTCCCCCCGTGGGCAGTACGGGGCACTCACCAGGGAAAGTGACGATTTCCCGGTTATAATGTCTACTGACCAGAGTTTTACTACTTCCTGGCGCTGGATTCCAAGGCACTGGCTGAGGCCCATTACACCCATTCTCCGGTTAATTCCGGGTTGCCTGACTGTGCTGCTACTGTGGAATCTACCTTACCCGAGCACACTCTCATCCACTGGTACGCGACTCTTGAGTGTTTACGCAGGGATCATCGTGGCACTCATGACTTCCCCCTATGAACTCTCCGTGATCGTCGCAGCTGCCCTGACCTTTCTGACGCTCACGCAAAATTTCCAATGCCAAACCACCGATAGTCTGCTGATCCCCTGTGGACAGTGCGGTCACCCCCTTCCTCCATCTGGGAATCCTGGTGGAGATTCCTTTTCTTCCCCCTCGGTTGTATACCAGTGCCAGGGAATGGAAGGGGCCTTTCGGATAGCCATCTCGGGCTTCTCCCATAAACTCACCTGGTTGGTGTTTAGCGCCTTTCATATAGGTCACGCCGTCCAGCTCACCGGCCTGGGCCAACGGATTGGACGCCTCCTGTTGCGTACCATGGGTGGGTCGGTATTGGGGATAGGTTACGCGTTGTGCCTGGCCGAGTGTTGTTTGGCACCGTTTGTACCTTCTAATACCGCCCGTGGGGGAGGAATTGTGTATCCTATCGTCCTGTCCATGGCCCAATCCCTCCAAATTGCTCCCGACGGCCCCCACGCGGCCACAGGTCGATTCCTCATGTTCCTCGGTGCCCAAGCAAATCTGGTGAGCTCATCTCTATTTATGACGGGAATGGCCGGCAACCCTCTCATGGTTGATAAAGCAAGAGAGGTATTCGGCATCGAGTGGAATTTTAGTCACTGGTTTCTGGGAAACCTCGTCCCGGCGGGGGTTATTATGGCTGCCTTACCCCTTTTGGCTTATATATTATTCCAACCCCGGCTGTCTCCAGATATCATTCACCAAACCGTCAAGTGCCCAGACCACCGGGACCCTCCATGGAGTGTAGCGGAAATTAAACTAGTCGTGGTACTAGCCGGAGCCCTCGCCCTGTGGATTTCGGCTTCATTCACCCAGATGGACAGTACGGTGGTGGCATTTATGGCTTTTACCGCGTTACTCGCCATAGGTGTGCTCACCTGGAAGAATGTGCTGGAGAATCAGACGGCCTGGGACACTTTCTTCTGGTTGGGCAGTTTCATCATGATGGCCGAGCAATTAAACGCCCTAAAAGTGTCAGCCTGGTTAGGCCAGAGTGTGGCCCAGCAACTTACGGGGCTTTCCCCCCGATCATCTCTGTGGGCTTTGACCTTGATCTATACGGGTACCATGTACCTGTTTTCCTCTACCACCAGCCATATCCTGGCCCTCGGCTCTCCATTACTGATGGCCGCTCGCGCCCTACAATGTCCACCCCTTCCCATGGTGGCCCTCATTAGTTACTTTAGTGCGCTGGGTGCGTGCCTTACCAATTATTCGACCGGTCCGGTTGTCATGTACTTTAGCCAGAATTTTATTCCACCTGGATCCTGGTTTCTATTAGGAGTTGGCCTGATGCTGTTTTACATTTTGATATACTTAACGGTGGGCTCCGCTTGGTGGCTCCTGCTTGATTGGTTTTAGTTGACTATTTTCTTGTGACTTTTTGATGATAACTCTCCGCTTCATTTGTATCTCGCTATAAAGGGCGAAGATAGTCTCACTCTAAGCCCACCCACCCCCCTCCTATTTCATACCTCTACAATTTAAAAGTAAAACTTGGTGGTGGTGATCCTTTTATAGATTTTAATTGGTTGAATTGATTTTTTTTCTCCCAATGTCATTTTTTTTTGTAAAACAGTTTATGAGAGATAGTGGCGGGAGGTTTTTTTTAGTGCCAGCTAACTCCCTTTTCCCGTTCGTTTTAGAGTAATGATGATGAAAATATATTGATACCACTTGAAATTTCTCTGATTCAGTGCAATTACATTATCACCAATCTATTGTTCTCATGTGTATATATAAACTCTTGCAATTCCTACACCCCCACTATTCTATTTTTTATTTCATTTAGTCACTTTGTTTACCTTTTTTTTACCCATTGAATTGTGGTTCAAGTTGTAATATTCACCAGGTCAACATTTATACATTGAACTTTCCTTATTTCTTTTACTGTTTGTGTTGCCCTTTTCCACTTTGTGTGTTTTATAATCATATTTATATTGATTGATTGTCATCTTTACTGGGTTTAACATTTACACTATTCTACTCCATTTCTACTCTTTTGTCAGCTACTGTTCTTTTTTTTACATGTTGGTTACTATCATGCAATCATTGCTTTTCTCTACTGATATCACCGCCATTGAATGCAATATACCTTCTATACTTACTTGATAATGTGTTTGTCACTAACTAAAAAGGACTGGTATTATTCTGGTATGTTATGTATTATCTGGATGTTCTATTGTAAACTACTAATACGTATTATTTTGTGTTTCTGCTGTTTTACTCCTTACTGTGTATGCTCTTCATTCACTGACACCAGCCACCTGTGCATGGTATCACAAACTGTGATTTCATCACAACGCCAATGCGTTGGTTACTCACTGCAAACTTAATATTGGCTGTGCAAAACTATTCAGTATTGCAACTCGTACCTGTACAATTTCCTAAAAAACCTGCCAATAAAAAAACGCCACTGTACAGGCTCGCATTCTAGATGAATAGCGTCCGAAGATCAACAACTTATCCTCACACACTTCATCTAATTTGTAAATCATTCACAGGACCATCCATCCTCTTTTCACCAGTAGGGGAGGGATGCAGTCAGTAATGGTCAATTCCCAAAGTCCTGGAGAATAATAAAACCAACAATTGTGACGGGGTTTTATTGTTGAAATGCCCTGCTCTTTCCTACTTAACTTTCGTATTGTAAAATTATTTCCGTTTACTAACAACGTTTTCGAGAAACGTACCTCTCCCCATTTATTGTCAATCGACATGCTTCGCCAGCTTACAGGTAAGCACAAAACATGACCTTCCTATTTGGTTTTGTTTATAAGCCTTGTTACTTAAACACAGCGCATTTCGCCCCCTCCCCTCCCATCTAGGTCATTCTCGCTGAACCCAACGCATCGGTCTTACTAACCTATTTTTTTGTCCAAACGCTTGGGTCACTCCCCCTAATGCCCCATGTCCGTCGTATTCTCGCACCTTGTTCAGTGTCTTTTCCTCTATCTAAAACGCTCTGTCAATCAGCGTCGTAAGTATCCATAGAATTCTCGCAAACAGGCTGCAAAACAAGCCAAAAGTTGTAAATACGCTTCGTATCAAACAAAAAAAATCATGACAACTCACGGAGGGTATAATTTCCACGTGACACCTCACGCCTTTCCTTTTAGCCCACTCAGTTTACCAACCCATCGTATCTTTTTTATCCCCTATATAATAATAAATACTAACACGTGTAGTCTCGGACATATCTTTGCTGGTCATGACCTTCTCAACCAATTTCGTTTAATCCATAACCCACCACCTCCCCAGTGTGGTGTTGGCTGCCCAGGTGCCAGGGTCGGATTTTGACTACAAGGTGTTACTCCTCAAACGACGCAATACCAGGAATTTTGACCAAACGTTTGCATTTCCCGGGGGTAACCTGGATCCCGAAGATGCCTCCCCGCACTGGTCCCGACCCCTAGTTTCATACCTACCCCATACGGTTAATGAATCGACCCTCTCATATCGCATCGGTGCACTACGGGAACTGTATGAAGAATGTGGACTACTCTTTGCTCACCACCATTCTTCAGAAACGGTTACCCATTGTCCAGGCGATTCTCAGTCTGACTGGGCTAGTTCTAACCAGTTAGTTCGTTCCCACTCAGCAGCCACAGAGGACTTTATCAAACATTGCACTACCCAACAGTGTTACCCTCTCGTTCATGCCCTCCTCCCCATGAGCCGTTGGATTACGCCAATTCACTATCCCCGACGGTTCGACACCCATTTTTTCCTCCTACCCTATTCAGCCTACACCGCTAATCATCGCCCGGTATCTGCTGATAATTCCTCGACTGCAGAACTACCTTCCGACCAGACCTTCCTACCCCCCGTACAAATTAATCCGCAAGAATGTTCCGAATACCAGTGGCTCACACCCGCGGAGGCGTTGGTGCAGTACCAGGATCAACGTCTTCACTTATTTCCGCCCCAATGGTACCTACTCAATGACATGGCCCGGTTTCACCGATTATCAGATTTAGTGGCCCATACTCAGGTCCAGCCTGTGGTACCGTTTTTACCCAAATTCACCAAGTTGTCTAACCAGAAAACTGTTTCACTTTTGCCGGGGGATATCTTGCACCCTTACTCGGCATATGCTACTAGTCTCCCGTCAATACCGGAATCACCCACGGACTCTTCGCCGACAACAGTGGGGGTCCACTGGGAGGAACATTTTTCCGTGGAAACGTTGGATCCCCGACCATCCCACCCGCACCACCGGCTTCAGTTTGAAATGGTGGACGGAAAGATGCTGAACTTTCGTCTAGAAAAAGACTTGATCTTCACCAGCATTGGGGTCAAGTAATCGGTTGGTCTTTTACAAGCTATTCGGCTTACCCTTTCCTGGTGTAGTTAAATCCCAACCGGGCTCTAGCAATGGGGAGGGGGGTTTTAATTAAGGTATTTCTCAAATGAATAATTGTGTACAAACAATAATAAATTATATATGAATATAAATATCTAGTCATACTAATGAACCAAAAACAACCCCTCCCACTTCAATATCCAGGCGTAAAGAACCAAATACACTCGGTGAATGGGCCGAATAGAGGAATTAATAATCACGCAATAGATCAGTCAGAGGAGAACTCTGGGGATACGGCGGCAAACGGTTTGACGATGCCATCGGCGCCCCCGCTTAATACCCAGGGGAAGGTAGGATGTGCCTTCATACTAACAATGCCTTCCCCGTTCTTGGGTCGGTGGGCTTCTTGGTGGAACGAGCAAGACCAGGCCATACGTCGGTCCCACCAGCGTAACGAGCAGTCATTGCTGGCGGTTACCAAACATTGCCCACTGAAATCTACGTCGACCGCCGTAACACCCTGATAATGGCCCCGAATGGTGTGAACAATTTGATCACTCCGCAGGTCCACCAACACCACCGTTCCGTTCTTCATCCCGGCTGCTAGCAACCGGTCTGAAGATACCACAGTGAGTTGGTTGACCGCACTGGGATCGTTGTCACTTGTGGGAAGGTTCACGTGGTTAACGCAGGTACGGGTGGTCAGGTCGTATAGCCGGATGCTGGAGTTACGGTACCCCACAGCTAACCCGTCGTACTGGTCCATCGTAAAGCATACAGCACTCGGTATAACCAAGCTCTCCACAGGAAGGGGAGTTCCATCGTTGTGCCAATCGAGTGCAGTGTAACCGAATTGAGCTACCGACAGTTGGCTCAGGTTGGCGGTGTCCCACACCCGGCAGGTACCATCGGCCGACGCTGTGGCCAGCAAGGAGTGATCACGCGGGTGTAAACACATATCCCAAATGATATCCTGGTGTTCGTCTAATTTCAAGGTGTTAAAACGGAGGCCAGCCGTGGTATGGTCTTCTCCAAAGTCAGCGGGTAACTCCCACACCCGCAAGGAGCCTTCCGTGCCCCCGGAAAAGCATCGTCGTTGGCTTGGTGCGTAGGCCACAGAGGTGACCTGGTGAATCGAACCCCGGAGGTTAAAGATCGGTTGGTAGCACAGTTGGTGATGTTTGCGGTGGCTACGGTGACCTACCACTGATGGTGGGTGTTGCAGGTCCCAAATTTTGATTATCCCGTCATCCGAAGCAGTCACCACCACCAGGCTAGCAGGATCCAGGTCAATGGCCCGTACAGGGTCCAAATGGCCTTGAAGTGGCGGGTATGCCGTCCACAGAGAAGTAAAGTTATATCGGTGAGAAGGCGTAACGGATACTTCTGGTATTGGTTTATCGGGCGGGCTCTCCACGGGCGTTTCGGGTACCTGATCAGTAGACGGTGTAGAAACTGTTGGATTAAAACCGGTTACACCTTCTCCCGATTCCCGCCGCCAAAAGGTAGTGGAAAGTATATTGGTGGCCTGTTTGTCCTTTAAAGAAATAGCGGCGGTTTCGAGGGAGATGGGCTGGGGAACCACGGAAGATGGGATGTTCATGGTGGGTTTGTCGTCCTCGTGAGAATCATCGCTAACTGTAGAATGCGGCCAAGTAGTACGCACCCCCTTCCCTGCTGTACGGATGGTATCCACGGCGGACTGAGCGCCAACGGTTTCGCCTCCACTCCGGATTAATGCTGGGGCGGATTGGGAGGTGGGCAACTTGGACCCATTGACAGATCGAGTTGTTCGCGAGGCGGATCGTGGAGGTATAAGTTTGGCCATAAACCGTTTAACCGAGGAAAACGGGGCGTCTACATCCGTTGGATTCGGATCATGGCTTATAGAACTGAGAGGTTCCGGTCCCGTTGAAGAGCTGAAAGACTTCCGGGGTGTATCGATGACATTGCCTGGGCCCTCTCCCAGGGGAGAGGAAGGGCCAGCTGATTCCAGCAGGGGGAAAACAGTGGCACGACGTTTAGTGCGGGTTTTGGAATAAGGTAGGGTGAGCTGTGCATAATCTGCAGAGTTAGTCGTTAATGTTTCGGTCACTGCCGAGTCTCGACGTCCCGGTAAGGTAGCGGTCACATTTTTAGGGATGGCTGTGGGTTCGGCTAATGTTCCACGTTTTTGCCGGGCCATTGGTGCATGGGGTTTCAAAGGTTGATCTAGAGCAATGGTCTGGAATGGGATAATATCTTCCGACGACGAAATATCCACTAGGGTTTGGTGGCCAGGAATAGGGTGAGGAGACCATGTATCAACAGGGGAGGACGCCCGGGGCTCAAGGTTGGTGAGTTGTGGATTAGGGTCAGTGGAAGGTGTCTCGGGTTTGGGGGAATCGGGTGTGGAGACGGCCACTGGGGAATCTAAACGTGGAGGTGGATGCGGGACAATGGCATAAGCTTCCCATGCGATCCGCTGCACTTCAGTTATATGGTTTGAAACCAATTGCTTCACCAGGTCTACGTCGTTCCCAGGAGGACGGGCTCGTGCGAAGCACTCTTGGGCGTGTTCCAAGGACTGACGAAACGATGTGGCCTCGAGGTCACTGGGACCATCACGCGTCAAAATAGCCAAGCAGTCGGTCTGGCTTGTGAAATGTGACGGGGTTTGGGTGGTCCTTGTGATCATGGTGGTGCTGGTCCCAGGGGTAGCCGAAGCGGGTCGGGACTTGAATATCCGCTGGGGGATTTTGGTAATGGGTTGGGAGCTAATGAATACAAGGCATATACATAACATAAGCAACGTGAGTAGTAGCGAGATGGGCACAATGTGTTTAGCGTTCCTCCGGTCTTCTGTAGTCATTGGTACAATGACCACCTTTTTTTTCCCTCTCTAAATAAGAGGTGCTTTTAGTCTACTACTGATCAGAGTTACCGATACTATTAACACCTTGTAGGGAGGAATTCATCGCGTGGACCATTTGTTGACCACTTACCTTTGTTGCTTCACCGATTTTTCTAATTTTTGGAGGGCATGTTGGAGGTTATCGATGTTCTGTTCTTGACGTTTCTGATCTTGTTCCAACTCTTGTATAGTAGCCTATTGGGTTAACATCAAAGAAAATGGCCAAAAAAAAGCACATAACAAAACGTGATTTTCCACTCAAGTTAGGATACCAAGTGATATTTACCCTCCGAGGCCGCATACGCTGGTGAAAAAGCGTAAGTTACGGGTATTGATAATAGGTACGCGCCATTAGCAGAGTGGGAGAGGTAGATCAACCACTACTTTACTTCCAACCTGGTCAGCGAGCACAACTTACCAAAAGTTCCTGTCGCTCAAAATGCCACTCATTACGTTCCAAGTCAAATCGTCTCCATTCGGCCTGTAGAAAATGCAATACCCGCGAAAAGGTCAACGCCGGTGGTGGTGGGGTAGCTCTTGATTCCTAGGGTTCATTCATATCGTTGATTATACGAATAGTGTCAAAGTCAGGCCCAGGACAAAAAAACAAATAAACCAAGTCAAAGAGATTGAGTCGCGGTTCATGCTAAGAGGTCAAAATTGGTCATGTAGTGTAATTATCTAGTAACAAAACACTGTCCTTTCAAAATATACTTACTTGTGGCACGGAGTCGTAAGCCTGGATGAGGTCCATGACCAATAAATGCAACGTTATAAATAAGAAGATAGAATCACAAAAACCGTCTTGTAAACAAAGCAATGGGTAATAATGGATACACAAATACCTGAAACTTGAATAACAAAGGAAATAAGGCAATGCGTATTGAAAACAGCTGGCGTTATTAGAAAACATCACAACAAGTAGCGGCCCTTTGCCTATTTAGTCAAACCAAAATAACCTAGTCGTTCCCCTCTTGTTCCACTATGTCCACAACGTCAGGGATCACAGGGGAGGGGAGGGGATGGGATGCATCTGCCTGGTTTCTTGCTGCTATACAAGTTGCAATGAAAAATGAATTTTACCCAGTCAAGAATATTAAGTTTGCAGTGAATAGCCAACACATTGGCGTTGTGATAAAAACACAGTGTGTGATACCACGCACAGGTGGTTTTGTATTGATGAGTGGAGAGCATACACAGTAAGGAGTAGAACAGCAGAAACACAAAATAATATGTATTACTAGTTTACAATAGAATATCCAGACAACCATTAATACATGACATCATAGGATAATACCAGTGCTTTTTTGCTGGTGACAAACACGTAATCAAGTACTTACCTAACAATTCTCCTTGTAGAATCGCCTGAAGAGTATGACCCTGCCCTCGGAATTGAAGCATCCTGATGCCCTCACTACACCTTCTCAGAAGAAGGAGGGATCATCAGACAACTGTTTGTGAAAAGTGGCAATAACCACTTCAGAAGAATATAAAAAGCCCAAAGGTATTTGGTACTCATGCTGGTGCTTGGTAGGAGGCTACAGTTTATCAGCCATCCTGGATAAGCCCCACGAGAATCTCTTGGGAATCTTGTCATTGTTGCAGAGGCTGAAGAGAAAGCATTGGAAATTGGGAACAGCAGAAACACTGCTGTTCCAGAGTCACACAGAAGTGACTCCACTGACCACAGACTCCAAACACTTACATGTGAATCACTCTGAGGTACGTCATATATATATATAATTGCTAATCTGCAGAGCAACCTGACTTACGGTGCATTGGTGTGGTGTGAACCCCAGGTAACCAACGAAAAGGAATTAATGATGGATCACAATCTTTGTCTATGACTAAATATATAATATAAAATAGCAAGAAGAGTGTTAGAAATTGAAATATTTAACTAAAGAGTATAACCAATAGTGAAATGTAAGGTAAATAGAACCAATGATATTTACTATTGTAATAGAAATAGAAATGAGATTAAAATCAGAATTTTCTACTATACAAACAGGACGTTGGGAACAGAGTAAATTCCAATCCCAATGAGTTAGGTACTCAAAGTGACAGAAAGAAAAACAATAAAAATCACCTACCTTTTGCAGAATCAAAATCAGAGTTTATAATTGTAAAAATTAAATAGAAAGAGAAAGTGCTTCAAAAACTGTATCCTTAGCATATGAAGGACACCAAACCCACTAAACACCAGCATCATTTAACTGGGTTTAAATACCAATATAAATTCATCGGATATACTGACATCAGAAAAACATAAACTAAAACTAACCCAATCAAGCACCACAAAACCATAGTCAGCTTCACCGATAAAAGCCTGATTATTACTGACATCACCTTTTAACCGGCCTCTCAAACACAATATATTTTCATCGTCATCACTCTAAAACAATAGAGAAGTGGGAGTTACCTGGTACCGAAAAAAAAACCTCCCACCACTAACTCTCATAAACTCATTTACCCAAAAAAATATTGACATTGGGAGGAAAGAAAATCAATTCAACCAATTAAAATCTATAGAGGGACCACCAAATTTTACTTTTAAATAATAAGTAAGTGATAATTTCTAGCTTATTGGTTTATTATATTTATTTTGACATTAGTCTAAAAAAAAACAACACTTTTTCCCTCCTCCTTCACCGCTGTTGTAACCACCATGTCCATTGTCACTGTGTGGATTCAAAGCCCCACGACCCAGTCCGAACGACGGTTCGACAAGGGGCTCACCATTGATGCACTCAAGGTAACGGTCGAGGAATTTCCCAAATATTACTATTGTAGTCTATAATAAGGCTGA
>JAOPJG010000875.1:423-15581 GCA_027478255.1 Dispira simplex | reverse complement strand
GGCACCGAGTTGTACTCCCCTGGTTACACCTTACTGTCGGGTGACCTACGCCATTTCCCTACCGACCTCGGACCCCGACTGTTAGCCCAGGGCCTGGACCCCACGGTGCCTACTTTGTTCTTATCCGAGTGTGTACTCATCTACCTGGAGAGTCCCCACGCCGATAATATTATTCGATGGGCCGCCATGCACTTGTCCTCGACCTTTTTTCTGACGTACGAACAAATCCGACCCGAAGATGCCTTTGGGAAGATGATGATCCGCAATCTGCGCCAACGTGGTTTAGAACTTCGGGGTATCACGGCCTACCCTGATTTGGCTAGTTAAGCACAACGCTACCGTGACCTTGATTGGGATCACAGTCAAGCTCTGAGTATCAAAGAGATATACCACGCACTTCCCAAGAACGAAATTGACCGGTAAGTGCCTTACCGTGAAATATTTTCTCAGATAAATCTGGGTATGCCAGGTACCAGTTAAATTGCAGAGCACGTAACCAAGATGCCATGGCTGAAATGTTGCCTTTATTGGTAGACCCAGTAGTGCTGATTATTCTTTCTATGGTATACACTATAACTCTCATCCTTTATTGACTTACTCGTCCGATGATGTACGATATTTTCCATATTACTGCTGTTTACATCAGCATTAATCGATTGGGAATGCTCGATGAACTAGAAGAATTCGATCTATTGGGCGATCATTACTGTATTACATGGGCGTTTAAAACATCGGATACTGATTTACGACGAACCTGGTAACATATCCGTCCCACAGATTTATCTTCTCAATACACAATGTGAATATACACTTGATTCCAGTATGTTGTAAGCTTTATGTATTACCAGATGAATAACACCGATATCGATCATATCAACATCCTTATTAATGTGACCTGACAGCACCGGAGAATGTTAAACATAAACAACCCAATCCACTTTGGTTTTTCGAAATCCCAAAGTAAGGCAGTTGCCGAAGCGAACAGCTATACCAAGTCTGGGTATACTGTACTTAAGCCACAGAGAAGGCGTAACGTCCCAATATAGGGCTATAAAAAACTGCACAAAATCCATCTAGTTCGGTGTATCAATTTCCTTTTCCGTCAGCAGGCTTGGGACACCGAGGGGCGTTCGCAGCGTTATTTCCGCCTATTTCACACGTACCAAAAAAAAACAATAATCGATTACGGTATGTCGTTTATCATAGTAAAAAGCTATCAGTAAAAGAAGCAGAAATATGCCGATAAAAAATTATAACACGCATCCTCAAAAGTTGCACTTAAGAAGACCTGCTCAGTTTATGGTGGGGATTGGCTAAAGTAGCTCTTTACCCACGACACTCCCCACACCACTAACGCCACGAGCGCCAATCGCGTTAGCCAGAACTCACCGGTAGAAGCCATCTGATTTTGTTCACGGCATTTGCAACGCTGGTCTTTCGGAACGTCGCCCAAGACTTGTTCAATGTGTCGACCGCAACCCATGTACGAGGGCTTATGGCACTTGTCGCAGGTAATACGTCTACACATGGTCAGGACGAGTATTCGATACAAGGGTGAGAGAATAGGCTGTAAATGTGAAAAACGGAAGCTTAGTCGATGTAATTACTAAACAGGAACGAACAAACAAACAGAAAAAGTAAACCAGCTTGACGGGTAGGAAATTTATTTTACAGTATTAATATAGCATCAGTGTGCCTTTACCGGTTATTAAGGATGGGAAAAAGATTCATTGCAGTCACAGAGCACTCTAATGGATTATTTTGATTGCTTTGCCACCGCGTCTGAAACTCTAAGACGTACGATTGGCAAAATGGTATAAACAACCGGGAATTTTAACGGGTTTGGCTTTTGACACTTTGTTGTTTATTTGTTGCTCTACGCCACCAAATGCTTACGCCCACTCCTCTGAGCCAAAATGATTACTTAAGCCTGTAAAGACCACTACTCAACTCTAGTTTGTCCTCTCGCACCATCAACGCCAAAAACTGTTCCAACTCACGTTCACTACAAGAGTAAGGGGCGGGATCCTGCACAAACATGCCCAGCATCCCCTGAATCCGGTCAAGTGATAACGCTCCCAGGTTAGTCAGCATGCCCACCACAAACGACCAATAAATACGCATCTCTTCGGCACGTTGGCCCTGATTCGATACCATTTCGGTGTCTCCAGCATTCCTTACTGCGGTGGACAAGTCTAAATTGGCTTCCTCATCACTAAAATCGCTACCAGTTTCATTAGTGTCGGAATCTTCCCAATCTCCCTCCGTTGTCGAACGTTTGGTATCAGAAGGGGAATCCCTGGATAGGCCCTTGGAATTAGATAGAACCTGAACCACTTGGTACTTATCCGATCCAATGGTTTCCAACACACCCTGGGCTACCCAGTAACCAATGCGAGCGCGTACCAGTTCAGGGGATGTATCCATAGTACTGGCCAAATCAGTAGTGGTCCATGAACTGCGTTGACCAAAGTGGTAGATCAAGGTAGCTTGGAAGGGGGACACGGTAAAGGTTTTGTCGTGATCGGCCACCGTGAGGGTGAGTTCCACAGTACCCAATTGCGGTTGCCAATGAAGTTTACGCGCCGGTTTAAAATGTTGGTAGTGTCGCTCCACCTGTTTCTGGGCTTCCTTGATTACCGGCGGCAACTTCCAGGTTTCTTCCCGAAAGGTGGGCCAAAAAAGGTGGGAAAGATAACGACCAGTGAAGAATTGTGAGGAGGGTGTAGACTCCAAAGTAGACGAACGGACCTGTTCACTGGCAAGTGCCTCGTGTATATACTGATTAATACGTCGGGAATCCCCTATATCCTTGAGCATGACCTCACACGAGCTTAGACTGGTTTCCCCGAACCGTATTTTTAACAGTTCGAGGTTCCGCACCGCTTCTTCCAGCACCGAGTGGTCGCCTTGTAGCAATTTGTTGGCCAATATCCGTTGGTACTCTCTAATCAGCACGTCATGACTTTCGTAAATGGATGTCAGCATAGTAATGACATCAGCGTGACGTTGACGAGCTGATTTGGGGATCACCAGGGCTTCCATTGGCTCAGGTTCCCAATGTTCATTGTCAAAATCGTTATCGTCGTCTTCGTCGTCTGAACCGTATACGGCAGGGTGGTGAGAACCTTTTACCACAGCCAGGTCTTGGTCGTCAAATAAACTAGTATCGTCCCCCACCAAACTGGCCACAATAAAATGAATGGTATCTTCCCGGGTACGCACATAGGTACGGATAGGGTGGGTAACGTACTGGGCCATCACACTAGTGGGATCGAGCACACGTAGTGATTTAATACAGGCGATGTACTGGGCCAGAATGTCTAATGTGTTGACACCCTGGTGTAGAAGGCGACGCTCAATATCCTCTCGTAATATATGGGCCATCGTCAGGGGGTGGTGGGTTTCGGCAAGGCAGGCTTTCAGATCCTTCAATGCCGGTAGGGAATCAGGGTAGTCGACAATAATACGAAATAGTTCCGTCACCCGCAATTGCCGGTAGGTTTCGTGTAGCACGTGGGTGGCGTGGCGAACGACGACCGAGTCTGACCGATCGAGTTGGAGACCGTTCGACGGATGCACCATCTGGATCCAACGCACGAGTGGACCACGCACCCACCGGAGTAAGCGGTCTAACCAAGGAGTTTCAAAGTCTCCAGCACATTGGGAAGTCACTATAGCGTTCAATACCCATCGCACTAGTCCCCATATCTGTGCGGGGACTAGGACATGGACCCCTGTTACCGCGTGAAGATGGATGCTGGTGTGAATATAATACATGATGTCATAATACTGGGCTACCGTCAGAGACTTTGTCCACGCATTAATGGTCTCTATCCCCGGTAATGCATCCCAGAGCATTTCCGACTCCAAGTCTACACCCGTGTCCATGTGCGTATCTTGGATCGAATCCGTTTTATCAAGCGAGCCGGACATTGGTTGGGAGCCAGTATCATTTAAATTACACCGCCACTGTGCCAATGTCACCCCGGCTGACCAGTTGATATGTTGCAACTCGTACGCCAACCGCTGCCCAGCATCATTATCCAATGGGCAGTTGTGTTGTAAAAATAAAACTAGTAGACAAAAGGTTTGCAACCACGATTCAAACCTAGCGGGGATCGTTCGTAGAAGAGCCGCTTCAAAGGCGTGTTGCTGGGTGATGTTGGTACAAGATTTGAGGGTTTGTTTCTGTACCTGTGCCACATCGTCTAGGAATTCATACCACGTACGTATAAAGGGAAGGTAATCGCCACAGTTGTCCAAATGCAAGCTCTCCAGTGTGCTGTAATGATGGGTTGGAAACGTCCACATGTTTTCATTCAATTCACCATATAATAAGGTGGCAAGCAATCAAAACCATATATGGAGGTGATGTTGAGGTCAACTGGTTTCGTTGGGTGCAATCGAATAGTGTGACTCTATCTACATAGGGAGGATTAGTAAACGGAATAGTTGGGAGCAATGGCGGAATTCACCACAAATTATCGGAATGGGTTATTCGTTTGTTGACATCTCTTTCGAGTGTAACAGGACAATGTAAACTGTACCAAATCGAATCATGTGACAGAAACAGAACGGCTGGGCGATTGTTTTTTTTTTCCTAGTGCATTGTCATTAGTTGCACTATTATTGATGACTTATTTGAGCAGTCCACACAGTGAGACTGTTTACACTCGTCAGTGGTTAGTGAATCATTGCATGGTTGGCTACATTGGAGCTAACGAAACCAAGACGGTTTCCCAAAACTCTCTTCTATTACTTGTTGTTCCGCTTTCCCTAGTTTTCAGACTTTGCTTTGCTTCGGTTGAAACACCATTTTTAACTTAATTCTAGCTTACCCTTTTTAATTAACTTGAAAATCATGGCCAAACTCTGGGGAGGACGTTTCAGCGGTAAGACCGATCCCCTCATGGAACGGTTTAACGAGTCGATACATTTCGACCGCCGTATGTTCAAAGCGGATATCCAAGGATCCCAAGCCTACGTCAAGGCCCTCCAACTCCAGGGGATTCTCACGGCGGAGGAAGCGACTACTCTGGATAAAGGATTACAACAAGTGTGTAGCGAGTGGGAACAAGACCAATTTGAGATCAAGAACGGGGACGAAGACATTCACACCGCCAACGAACGTCGGCTGGGTGAACTGGTGGGTTCGGTAGCGGGAAAGCTACACACGGGACGTAGTCGGAACGACCAAGTGGCCACCGATATGCGACTGTGGTTGCGGGACGCCGCCCGAGAATTGGTCACGTTTACGCGCGAATTGGTGCAAGTCACGGTGGACCGTGCTGAACAAGAAATTAATATCTTGTTGCCGGGCTACACCCATCTGCAACGAGCCCAACCTATTCGTTGGAGTCACTTTTTGTTGAGTTACGCTTGGTTGTGGCAACAGGATGCGGAACGTCTAGAGCAAATCATCGACCGATTCAATTATTTACCGTTGGGAGCCGGTGCCTTGGCGGGGAACCCGTTCCAGGTGGATCGGGAGTTTCTGGCAAAGACTTTGGGCTTCCGTGGGGTCATTGAAAACAGCCTGTTGGCGGTGAGTGACCGGGACTTTGTTTCGGAATTCCTCTTTTGGGCTAGTTTGACCATGGTTCATATTTCTCGGTTCGCCGAGGACCTCATCATTTACAGTTCAAGTGAATTTGGTTACGTTGCCTTGGCCGACGCCTACAGTACGGGTAGTAGTTTGATGCCCCAAAAGAAAAACCCCGACAGTTTGGAATTATTACGTGGGAAAGCCGGTCGAGTGTTTGGGCAAATGTCCGGGTTTTTAATGACGGTCAAAGGACTTCCCAGTACCTACAACAAGGACCTGCAGGAGGATAAGGAACCCATGTTTGACGCGTTCGACACTCTGCATGGCTCACTGCAAATTGTGGCTCGAGTCATTGCCACCATGACCGTACATGCCGATCGTATGAAGGCCAGTCTAAGCCCCGACATGTTGGCCACCGATCTTGCCGAATATCTGGTACGCAAGGGGGTACCTTTCCGTGAAACGCACCATATTTCCGGTGCCGCTGTACGTATGGCCGAAGAACGTCGTGTGCCTTTAAATACGTTATCTCTGGCCGATTTGAAATCACTTCACCCTTCTTTTGAGACTGATGTGCAGGACGTGTGGAACTACGAGCAAAGCATTGACAACCGCACCAGTATCGGTGGTACCAGCAAGGTCATGGTGTTGCGGCAAATTACCAACTTACGTGAGTGGTTGGCCAAGGCTTAAACATTTTCAAGTTGAGTGAGTAGGCCTTGAGAGATTGCTGTTCGTCCAGTGTGTTTGAAGCCTCTCAGCCAAACTTTTCATTTATATTTCCATTTTACTAACTGGGTTCCTTTGTTTCTTATCCATAAAGACTTATTTACACTACTACCTGTGCTTAGGAAGCGATCACTATGACACCATGGAGTAACTAATGCAAACGGATATGTCCCGTTAACGAGGTTGTATCGGCAACGGTGTGTATTCCCAGAACGGGACCCACTCCCTTCCGAAATCCTGAATAAAACCAGTCACTGGTGATATTCCGCGGGATGGTATCGATTTACAATCAGTCAGAGTTACCCATGGTTATGATTTGGCACTGGTAAACACCCACGAATGTCATAGGACCCGCATCATTGCTCCAGACTCTGTGGAAAATCACAGAAGCAGGGTTCCCCCACACAGTCCAGGTTATTTCTGGTTGCACTTCCCTTTGAGAGCCTTTCTACCTCAAATGATTGCCGTGTTTTCAAGGAAGAACAATGCAGAACATTGATAGCCGGACGAGCCACTACTATTAACTACCGTGAACGATTACGTCCTCCCTTGAAATGGGTCAGAAATTGTGCTTTTTTTATCCAGCCTTAACTTATAAATAGTCACTGGCGTGGCCGAGTCGATTAATGCGGACCAGTCCAAGTAATATTATCTACCTTTGTTGATTTTACTGAGCGTTTTTCGAAAAGCATTATAGAAATTATGTAATTTACCACTACAAGAGCCTCTTATTCTTTTTTTTTTTTACATTTTTTTATTCGTCCATGAAAGTTTATCACTGCCTAGCCGAATTTCAGTCACGTACAAAGGCTGGAGAATGACAGGTCAGCTGTGTACAATCGTACACTTTTGCTTTTCATGTAGACATTCCGTTTCGTTATTACACGAATATATATATATATATATATATAAAGCTCCATAGGCCGTTCGTAAGAGGTGTTGTAATCCGTTTGTCCCCTCCCTTTTTAAGCAGCTTTCTTTTAATTCATTTACCCAGCATTAGTCGTCCGGTTCAACGGAACGCGCTTTCCCATTGGCACCCAACCTAGACCTCCGCTCACGTGCTTTGGCCCGTTATCTCCGTTATTCGCACTTTTGGTATTTATGGTTGTTTTCTACTAAGACTTATTTAACCCAATACCCCTCCACCTTTTCATAGCTTGTACATGCCTGATTCCCCACCTCTATTTTTTACACAAAGAAAGAACGAATATCCCCCCTTAACATTTTTAACCGTGTCCATGAGTACTACTCCCGGACACAGTCCGCGAGTCGGCAAAAACCATCCGCCTCCTGCTGACCCTTTACGAACCCAACTTTCACCACATTTATCGCAGTCAGCCCACCGTCGGGTGGTAAGCACCAGCAGTATTTCCTCTATGGAAACCAACGACCCTATGGCCCGTAACCTCGGTCGGCGTCCGTCGAGGTCCACCGCTCCTAGTCCACCCCCGGAACCGGCCCTTGGGTTATCCCTGGGGGTAAAGTCGCCAGCCCGTCGCACAGTAAGCAATACCAGCCGTGTATCAGCCGATGCCCATCCGTTAGGAGAGGACACCGCTACCCGGCGTTCACCGGGGGCTTCCCCTCCCCCACCGTTGCCCCAGCGTCGTCCCTGGCCGGACACCGTAATCACCCCGACTCCTCTATCACCAGCCGGAATCCAGGCCATCCGTCATGTTTCCCCTCGTGTCCAGGCTCACGAGTTCCACAGCGAAGAGGTCCGTCGGTTCTATCGAGTATCCCAGGAGGCCTACCCTCTGTTGCAGGAACACCCGGAGGAATGGCAAGCTATTCTGGAAGATGTGGACCGCTTCATCGTATCGTTTTTGCGGCGGGCCACGAACGCACTCCAGACTAATTCACCCGAAAAGCGTTCGGGGAATTCCGTCGAGTTAGAACCCAGTACACCGCGTTCCAGTCGGGAATTAGATGCCGAGGTGGTGGCCGAACACTACCAGTTGTTTCTCTGTAATATCTACACGGCGCTTGAGAGTGCCTATCGCGAATTACTTTCCCAACCGCCTAAGGACACTACTCGCCAACTTGGCGAAGCCAGTGACCCGGACACGATGATGATGGGCTGGTTGTCGGAGATTGAGGATTTGTGTACCCGTACCCTCTACCCTCATATGTTTTGTCCGAGGTACCATTATACCAACTGTGATGACCACCTCCAAGACGAAGCCACCGCTTCGCGTATTGCTGCGTTGAACCTAGCCGACCTCAAACTTTCCCATCTGGGTCTCGACTTGGCGGCCAGTCCTTTGAGTAACCCTCACTACAAGTTTAGAACCACTTGGTTACGTATTCACGAGGATACCACTGGTAACAAATTGGTGGATTCCCCCGCTTCGTGGGATCGTCACTTGGGGTACGCGGCCTTTATTGAAGAAGCTATTCGTCAGACCGCTATCCATTTACAAGCCATGGATCAGGCCAAAAGTGTGATTCAGAAAATGGAGTGTATCGTGGGAGCGCACCGGGTTCTTACCAAGGCCGCTCAGGCCTGTCCGGTACGCAGGGCTCCACCTGTAGAGAAAGGGGACGAACGTGTGGACCAGCCTTTGTCGGACAAGCCAGAGGCTTTGACAGAGCCGCAAGGTACGCTGGAGGTTAACCCACCGACACTATCCGCCGACGATTTGTTGCCACTTCTCATTTACACTGTCATCAAGTACAACCCTCCACGACTGGTATCTAATGTACGATACATCCAGCGGTACCTCTACCGCGAACGTCAAACCAGTGGGGTTCCTGCCTATTGTTTAACGATGTTGGTGGCTGCGGTCACGTTTTTAGACACGGTGGATTTCGCCGCCTTGGGTTTGGGAACTCACCATTTGGAATTATTACCCATGGACGATACTCTTGGAGAACGAAACCCTCTGGCGACTGTTACGGCTTTATCGCCCGTAACTCCCGGTGGTCCAACCAAGGATAACCATCCAATCAACCCCGAAAATAGCCACTTGTTTAGTAAAGTGGTGGGCGGGGCCGTACATGCCGTGCGGAGTAATTTACCTAAGGCATGGTTTCAAGCCATTGCGGCGGTGTCCCCGGTACCTTCGAACCAACCGACGGGAACTGTAGACCATAATGAAAATAAGTCGAACGTTCTGAATTTTACGTTTTCGCCAGTAATTTCCCGGCAAAATACCCGCGAGGATGAAGCCCGCAGTAAGGAATTGGTACCCGTTCAACCCCCGGTCACTGACTTGGGTGTGCCGGTTTCTAACTCAAAAAACCAACCGATGGTGTCTTCCTGGCTTCCGGCCACTTTAAGCCCCTACACACTCTTGAATCCCTCTAATCGCACTTCTTCGGAAACTATGGAAAGAGAGTCCACCGCGACACCCCCAACCGTGTGCGTACCACCATCTGTCAGCTTGACAAACTCTGAATCTCCGACCAGTCCGGCTTTGGGTAGTAACATGGCTCAGCGAATGGGTAAAGAACTACAGAACGTCACCGGTGGTGGCATAAAGGTGTTATCGGGTGTCTATGGTATGGTGTTTAACAAGTTTATTCATCAGGAAACCGCGTCGGAACCCGATGTTAAACCTGCCGTCCAAGCGTTCCCCAAAGGCAAACCGGAACAACAGTCATCTGAGGAAATCAAGGTAGTTGCAAAGTCTGCTGAGGCCATGACCACTTTGGAACCCACTTTAGGAGGGCCCAGCGAACCGGGCACCCCGAATAGCCGGTTTTCCGAACCCCATTTATTCCGGCGTCGAACCGAACCCCCGCGTCGCCTGACAAAACATCAAGGCAACACGGTGGTGCGGCCAACCGCTAGGGCCGATATAGATTCTGCTTTGAAACTGTCATCCAATACTGTCTTGTCCTACCACCTTACTAACAGTGATGTACCGAGCGATAACTTAATACACAAGGAACGAGGATCCACTCTTTCTGATAACCAGCATGGTACTCCTTGGCAGAACCACTTGCCTGATCCCAATCCCTCTTTCATGCAATGCCAAGCCAAAGATTTAACTATTGGTCAGGTGGAGGAATTACTAGCAGATTATCAACGGTTGGCCACGGCGTTGGCTACCCTGAAACAAAGCGGTCGAACTCAGTTGTGATTTTTTTTTTACATTTCTTTTCAAGCTTAGGTGGAGATGTCGATTGTATTTTTTTTTATTTGTCAAGGCTGTCGAAATTTGCACAGCTTATCAAATGCATTTTGTCTTAGTTATGTGTACTTTTATAAAGATATCTGAATCACGAAGCACCTGTGGTGGAGTTCGCATTACTTACTCTGTTTTTTTGGACACGCTGTTAAGGTGGATACAATGGGAAGAAGTATGTAGATGGGTACTATCGTGGCAAGTTAAAGTGTGTTTTTGTGTTGCATCGTAATTCTTCCCGTACTTATCAATGGTCGTACCATTTCCTCTTATAATTCGGTATGTATATTGTAACTATCATACTCTTACCTATTTTAGTAGTAATACCAGGGTCTTCTGTGAAATTCGGTTTCCCAATATTTTGGAAATGGTGAGTTTGTGTGTATTCTCTTTGCCCATCCAGTTTCACTAAGCGTCATCCCGTGGGTAAGATTTACAAAGTGTATACCATGTTTTGACATGGGGGACAGGGGGCACTTTTACTGATGCTTACAATCAGGGAGGTAGCGCAAGGGTTCTGAGTATATCTCGCTGGGCGTATTGTGCTGGTTCGCATTGGCCATTTTGATGATGCTTTTCTGGGGTGTTCAGAGATTGTCTGCCCTGGTTAATATTTAAACCCATCGTTCCCCCTCTCCTTTTTTCCCTTTACCTTTGGACTATTTTTTCCAGTCCTTGTACATCCATTAGGTACATATACTGCTACTTTGAGTATCGTGGTTCATTTAGTACCTATTGGTATAATATTTGTGAGCTTGAATCTATTGACGTATTATTCCTTTTTTCGATAATACCCACTTTCCGTTCATTGTGTTTTCACCAGCAATATCTTTAGTTTCGCAGTGTAAAACGATGACTTCGACGAACAACTCCAGTATTGTTGGACCCACTGGCTTAGGGGAAACACAACCCAAACGACACCCTCACCTTCAGACCGATGAACCTCTGGTCGGCTCTCCCAAGGGGGTGAACTCCCTTTATGACGTCTTTTACAACGCGGTAACAAAGTATGGTAGGTATTAGCCACAATGGAAAGTAGGGGATGAAAGGAGGAATGCCTTTTGACCATTAATTACAACTAGTATCCTCCTCCTCATAACATGTCACTAACACCAGAGTTTAATAACTGGCCCGATGAATCGTCATATTTATCACTTTTGTATACGTTTATACCTTCCCTGGTATTTCTTTATTTTGGTTAACAACCACCAGCCGATCGCCCTTTGATGGGTGTACGACCCATCGTGGACGGAGTCGCGGGTGACTTTGCCTGGAGTACTTTTGACCAAGTACACACCCGTGTGAAAAACTTTGGTGCGGGTCTACTTCAGCTGGGTTTTCAAAGCGAGATGACGCTAGGTCTATTTTCGGAAAATCGACCCGAGTGGACCATTGCGGAACAAGCAGCCTACATGCACAACTTCACCACCGTACCTTTATACGCAACCCTGGGAGCAGAGGCGATTCGTCATACTTTGGTTCAAGCGGATATTACTGTGATGTGCGCCACTTTGGAAAAAACGCAATACTTACTCGACGTAGGCGGCGAGGCTTTGTCAGCGCTGAAACGGGTTATTGTGATGGATAATCAACTTTCTCCCAAAGTGGAAACCCTCGCCAAGCAGGTCAATGTCACGCTGCATCGGTTCCAGGATGTGGAAGCCCTAGGGGAGGCCCACCCGGCGGATCCTACCCCTGGGAATTTGGAAAGTATCGCCACTATTTGTTACACCAGTGGTACTACTGGAACTCCCAAAGGGGTGATTCTCACCCATCTGAATATCCTGTCGATTTTCGAAGGAGCGGCGTTTTTAGGCCGACACTCCCTTTTTTATACAGTAACCCCCGAAGATCGCTATCTCTCGTACTTGCCCCTGGCCCACGCCCTGGAGAGGGTTATTTTGATGTTGCTTATGGGTGCCGGGGCCCGGGTGGGTTATTATCAAGGCAGTCCACTTAAGCTGATGGACGACATCTGTACCCTCAAACCCACGGTGTTGATGACGGTCCCACGTGTGCTCAACCTCGTGTACCACAAAGTGCAGGCCGCCATCAAGGGTTTAGACCAGGAGAAGCAAAATCAATTTAACGCAGCGTACGTGGCCAAGAAAAACAGCGTGTTTAATGGCACCACCGTCCCCAGTATGGTTGAAGCAGCTTTTACTCCGTTTCGTCAGGTGTTAGGAGGTGAAGTACGGTTGATTGTCACGGGTACGGCACCCTTGTCAAGCGACGTCATGGAGTTCCTCCGGGTGGTGCTGGGAACCGTTGTGGCCGAAGGGTACGGACAAACCGAGGCTACCTCTGCCATTGCGCTGACCGACATCCACCAATTGGAAGTGGGGCATGTGGGTTATCCTTACCCCACCGTGGAAGTAAAACTGGTGGACGTGCCCGAATTGGGTTACACTATACAGGAACAACCTTACCCTCGAGGTGAAATCTACGCTCGGGGTACCAGTATATTTCAGGGTTACTACAAGAATCCCGGCCAAACCCGCGAGACCCTCACTGAGGATGGTTGGGTTCGAACCGGAGATATCGGGTTGTGGGACGCCAAGGGTCGTCTGGTAATCATTGACCGTCGTAAGAGCATATTTAAATTGGCCCAGGGTGAATACGTGGCTCCTGAGAGGGTGGAAAGTTTCTACGCTACCCACCCATTAATATCCCAAATCTACGTGACCGGTGACTCCCAACAGTCATACACTGTGGGCATCATCGTTCCCGAACCTACGGAGTTAGGCTTTGTATTGCGAAAAGCCGGGTTCGAAGCCGTTGATCGACCCCTGGTGGACCTCTGTCGGGATCCCATAGTGCGCAAGGTCGTGCTTCAGCTCCTTACGGAACATGTTAAATCCAGTGATATCAAAGGCTTTGAGCGTATGAAGGCCATCCACTTGGAAAGTACCCCATTCACTCCTCAGAACGGATTACTCTCCTCTTCCATGAAATTGAAACGCTTTACGTTGAATAAGCATTACGCTGACCAGATCAAGCAGTTGTACGCTGAGATGAATCAGGCCTAGTCGTAATTTATCTATCAGGAGAATGGGTCTGATGTCAAAGGAGGTTGGGGTTGATAACCACTCGTCACTTGGCACATCGAGCAGGTATAACGAAGAGAATGGTATGCTGACCGTTGGTCACATCCATAAAAATGGGTTTCCCTCTCGTTGTATAAATCCGTACAGTTTCCATCAGGACACAAATATAACGGAAGTGTCCTGGATTTTATTCGTAAGCTGTATTGTTGTATTATCAAGTGAGATAACGCTGGTTGCCGCTGACCCTACTATATAGAGTCGGATACGAATTGTGCTCCTTTGGTTAGCATAACTCGCAGTGAACTTTTCTGAATTTTGCTACAATTTTTTCAGGAGTCTTAGTGAATTTCACGTACAGCCAATGTCTGGCCGAATCCAGCCCAGAAAGGTGTAATTATACCCTGAAATTTTTATATATTTATCTTTTTTTATAGTGATGTATTAATTTTGCGAAAATTGGAATGAGGGAGAAGATAAGAGCGATTAACAGGACCTTAGTCAATGGGAACCTAATGAATCCACAACATCATTCTGAAAACCAGTGTGACGCTGTGTCCATCCAGCGTGACAGTGAGCGGAAACCATTGTTTTCCACATTCAATATAAAAACCAGTGTATCTTGTGATGTATTGCTTGGTGGTCATCATAATGTGGAGTGTAAGGAGTACCATGGTGTAAAACGCTCTGCATTGTCCTTGTTCCAACAACTCGAGTATAATGTCGAAGACCATGTATTTTGTCTTGAATTATTACCACCGGTATGTGCGTTGATGTATAAATGGAATACGCAGCAGTGTTTACTATGCATCTCCATGCACATCCCACACTTTTAAGGCACCTTGCTGAGCCCTTGGCTATATTTTCAAACACAGTAAAGGGTATCACATCCCTGTTTTTCCCACTGAATAACTCTCCCAATGAACTTGCACTGGTAAGTCAGGTTTTTTCTATAGCGCCTACCAATCTCTACTCACCAAGGTACTGAGGAAATCCGGCGGTCACATATTGTAACAAATACTCATTGGGCTGTTTTAAAATGGCTAGGCAAATCCAATTGGCATCGGTGTGTGGCGCTATCGATTTCTACCCACGGACGATTGGCAGGAAAGAAAGTAAAGCAATGGATAGGCCCCCCTTTATGGCACAAAATAATTCTGATTATTGACGCGTGATTTTCCCACCTGCGTTTCCGCAGTTATTATTGGAAACTGGTGTAATTGCTGTGGTTTCATTTATTGGAGAGACGAGGCCCAATGATTCTATGAACAAACTACAAATCGACGTTATTATTCAGTGGACATTCCGTTGTCCATCGACGTTTGTGACTTTTTATCGGAGGGTGGGAAACAATCATGTAAGAATGACCAATGGTTACTTGTACCAGCCCAAATAGTGAAAAGCCTAAAACGAATCACACGGTCAGAGTTGGAAATACGCACCCCCTCCTCTTATTTTACACAGTTCGACTGGCGTATGAGGCGTCGCCATTGGGTTATACTAAGGACCTTCCGCCCATTTAGCAGGGTTTCCTATTATGGTGCTCTTCCCATATTTCCCTTTCCCCTCATGCGGTGGTCAGATGCATATAGGTGGATTGCATATACCCGACCAATACAGACAGGACCTGCCCAAAGTCTCCCTGGAATTATAATGAAATGGTATCCCACTCCTTATAATATGTATATATACATATATATA
>JAOPJG010000874.1:0-15582 GCA_027478255.1 Dispira simplex | reverse complement strand
ACACACATTGGTGGGTAAATCCAACCCGATAGCTCTTATGTAGCGGGTTCGGAAGGTTTCGTTTCCGAGAGCAAACTTATTCCAGGACAACCGTAAATAACTAAACGAAAAGAGTCACCAATAAAACACTAACCCTGATATGTATTAACGTTAAAGCTTTGGTGTGGGGCTTTGCACAGGTACAGCGAAAATCACAGAACCATTCCTTTCAGCCAATTTGATGGCTTTTCCACAATCATTGTGGGTCAGAATGGTTGCCAGGTATTTTCGATATCACTCTTACACATATCTAGAAGCCTCATACTCGGTTGCTTGCACCAGAAAGCAAGTAAATAAAAAAAAACGAATATAAACTGAGGATTATTTTCATTGTTAGTAGACACAAGTTGGCTGATTGTTCCGATTCAAAGGTTCAAAACGTATCAAGGTGCGCTGTGTAATTCTTAAAAGCGCATTGTATAGCTTTTTTTTATCATTGTCCCGCTTTCTACCACTATCATAGAAAAATGTAATAGGCTACTAGTCACTACAAGGTTGAATTTTTCAGTGAGTGAACCCCGCCGATATTCCTTTATTACTTTTCCTCTCCTTCGGTTTATCTCCCTTTGAAGAAGTATATTCTCGTTGGGCGGAGTTTGCTCCCTTGACATTTACTTAAAGACACTCCGCTGCTGTCCTCTAGAGGCGTATTGGTCGCCATACTCTCCGTTTTACATTCAGTTTACTCTCTCACCTTTCCATTATAATTGTCCACCTCCCGCCTTAGCCGAGTTACTAAACTTTACGACCCGCACCAACACGATGTCTGCCAAATCCACTCAACGTTCAATTCCCACCAGCCAGGCAGAAGGTGGACTGGCCAAAAGTATCGAGAACCTAGGCCTAAATGATAAGCTCAAGTCTGCCGTGGTTCTGGCGGAGAAACTACCCCTTACCCAACCCCGCTTGTATTTTACAGGTTTACCCGAGTCAACTACTTTGGCCCAAGCTCAACAGGTATTTCAACCTTACCAGGGTACCAATGTAAAGTTGTCCGCAATGGCCAAACCCGGGATGACTAAAGGTCAAGTCGATTTTCCAACGGTGGTGGATGCCGAGTTTGTCTTTGCCACGTTGCACGGAACTGCCGTCACTTTCCTTGGTGCCGACACTATCCTCTACCTGTCCCCGTCGGAGACCATTGACCCTTATAGACGGGCTCTCGAACTGTCGCAGCCCAGACTGATTGTTCGGCAACTGCCCAAGTGTACCGATGCCAAGAGTCTGTACCTACTGTTTCGAACCTTGGGACATATTTTCAGTTGCCGTTTGGCCTACAATAGCCGCGGAGAGCCCCGTGATTATGCCGTGTTGCAGTATCTTAAACCGGATTTGAATGACCAGGCCATCATGGAGTTTAACCTTATCGAGTATAAAGGAAATAACATTACGGTGGAGAATTTCCTAAACAAGGACCGTAAGTTCACTCCTCGCCTGGGGCAGCGTCTTCCGAGTCTGAATAACCCGGCATTGGGTGAGGAACAATCGGTCTCCCGCGTCCAACCGGACTCCTCAGTGACCAGTCCCAAACTTCCTACTACCCCCGTGACCCCCAGGGCAACGCAGTTCCCCGGGACCAAGGCATCGCCCCCTCAAGGTCGACACGGTGCTCAAGATTTAAGCCCCGTCCGAAACGACCATTATAAGGTCTTTGTCAAGGGAGTGCATTATAGCGTGTCCCACTCGGACTTGTTCCAGATGTTCAAACCCTACGGTTACATTTACTCAGCACGGATCAATATTGACGAACAAACCAAAACATCCAAAGGGTCGGGTGTGGTACTTTATGCAAATTCCGAGGCCGTTGCCAAAGCCATTGAGGCCCTTAATGGGCATGAGGTGATGGGACGTAAGCTCGTGGTAATGCCCTATGATTCGTCGTTGGCGCCCATTTCCGCCACAGCCTCACCGGCGGCGTCCGCGGGGACGGGGGCCACTCAGGACTTCACGGAGGGCACCCCAATCAAAAAGGGAGGACCTACCCGGGTGGTATCGGGGAGTGGTGCCCCCCACCAGGCCATGAGCAGCGGGTTGGACAAGACCTTGCTGAGTCAGTTGTCCTCCACCGCCCGGGAAGAAGTAGTCAAGGTGCATCTTCTGTCCCATTTCAGCACCCACCCGGATATTCCGTTAAAGGATGCCCCCGCCGTGGCAGGGATCCTCTCCCGGTTGCCATTGGATACCGTGATCGCCATGCTGAACGATAACGCATTGTTGGTTAGCAAAGTCAAAGAAGCCCAAACCCAGCTGAACCAGGAACGTCGCCAACCGACTGGTCGTGGGATTAACACTGGTATGTCGGAGTCATCCCATCTGGCCCAAGACCAACCCAGACCTAAACCAGCCACAGGTAAAATCAGCCGGCCTCCAAAGGAAAGCACATCTGACGTAAATTCCGGGATTGCGTCAACGGGTAACTCCGACTCGCAATCTTACCGGGCGTCGCAGTCTACCCCACCGGCGACCAAATCTGTCTCTACGTCTGATGAGCCTGCTAATGGATCCCAGCCGTCCACCACTAAACCCACTTGCGATTCAGCTGCCAGTCTTACTGACGAAGATCCCGTCATCGAAGCGTTTATTAAAACCCTGTTGGAAAAATCAGGTAATGAACGTAAGCAGAAACTGGGTTCTAAACTCTTCCCTATGATCAAGGGTCTTGGTGTGCGTGATTCCACCAAAGTCACGGTGTGGCTCCTGGATAACAAGGAAGATGTACGCTATTTGGCCTATTGTATCAAGGATACCGTCCGTTTGCGGCAATGCGTTGAGGAAGCCCAGGCCGCGTTGGGACTTTAAAAGGGTCGGTTGTTTAGGTGCACATAGGATGCCTTCCCCCCATTTTTATTATTGGTTCTGAACGATATTAGCGTATTTCTTAGCCGGTAGATCACTCCAGAGTTTTAGAATAGAATATCGCATTTTTTTTCGCAATGTAGTGCATGTAGTCCTTTTTTTAATGATAATTGTTATGCTTATTACAAAGTGGTTTTATTTTTACTAGATCAGTATGAGTTCCGTTAGTTTGGGTTATTTTGTTCACTCGGTACCATTCCCCGTGCCATGTTTGTAGCGAGAAAGCTGTTCTCCACTATTCTAGTTTTTTTTTCCTTTCTTTTTTTTATCTAGCCTTCCTTCACCTATACCTTATCTACATTGGATTATAATATTTCGTGAAAGAATTGGTGTGCAATGAACGATAATTTTTGTGCAATCAACAGCATTAGCTTTGCAGTGGGCAGTCTGCATGATTGTGTTATATTGGGAACACAGTTTATGGTGCCACGCCGAAGGGATTTGCGTCGGTAGGCACACAAGAATGAGATTGGTAGTTATTTATACGAGAGAATTACACAGATCATGGCAGCCAGTTCCTTTGTTGCCTCTAGTGACACTCGTCTAGAGACTCACCGGGATAATCCTACTAGCACTCTGCACAGTGCCACTCTGGTAGGAAATGTGCTTTGCATCTAATGAGTACCTGAACAACACCAGAAGGGAGGTAGTTTGCGCTTGAAGGCCAGAGCATGTGCTGTGGACTCTTTGGTTCAATGGCTCTAATAAAGCACCTACTATTCCAACTACAATTTGCTTCGTTTAATACAGTAGAACCAAGTAAATCCTGGAGGATACCTATAAAATAAATGCGTATATTTCTTCAAAATGAAGGTAGAAGATAGTGAAGATAAGTTGCATATCCCGGTCAACAAAATGTAAAGCAGGGCCGCATAGGCCACGGTTCCACCTTTTCCACTACAAACCGGGTCCTGGGAGCCCACCGGTTGTACTGGGCTAAAGTGTGGCTAGGTAACGGTAGGGCAACAGGGGTACTGTCGTTCGAATGTAGCGGAGCCGAATGGAACCGAGTAAGCACCGGGGGTGGCGGTAGGTCAGGCGAGAAAGAGGTATCGGATACGGACTGTTGTTCATAATCAGTACTTTCGCTACTGTTAGGACTGGAGTCACGATTGGAGCCGGAATTCGTAGTTGGTGAGACTGTCTCGGGTGTAGAAAAGTCGCGGAAAGGAGTAATTTGCATACCGGGAAGCGTGGACCCTTGGGGTAGGGAAGCAGAGCGGGGCCGGAATGGTTGATGATCACTAGAAACCGTGTGCGTTGTAAGCATAATTCCCGGGGGAGACGGGTACCATGGTGAGGTCAAGGGTGATCTCATCGTCGGGGACTCCTCCCGGGTTATTAAATTATCGACATCCGTATGACTTGGCGACCCTCTTCTCTTTCCATTCCGCGAAGCGGAAAGGGCCACTGAGCGCAAGTTGGGCACACTGTGCTGATCTCTAATCCGACGCACCTTCCCTAAAGGGGGCACGGACTTGGTCGAAGTAGGATTGGCCCAAGCCTGGCCTACGGGGGTGTCATGTGAACTACCCGCTAGGGCATTGCTTGGGGTATGTAAGACGTTAGGTTGCCAGGCATGGTTGGCTTGTCGGTTACACCACCACAGGAACAAGAGCTGTTTTTGCTTCACGTCCACAACATCATACTCGCGCACCAGTACCGGGGACATGTCTACTAGTTCCAACGGACCGGCAGTAGGGTCCCGTAACGTATGCACCAGATTCCAAGCTTGCCCTTTGATGACGGCTACTTGTTTCGCGAACATTTCTTGGTTAAACCCGGTATCAATCTTGGCTAGGTTACGCAAGGAAACAATGGTTTGATACCACCATTCCGACGAGGTCAAGCGCGGTAGTAGATGAGCTCGAATACCGGTGCTAAACGGAGGAGCGATGAGTGAGCATGGTAAGGATAGCCAAGCGTAAGGGTAGGACCGCCACTCGTCCGGATGTTTAAAGGGGAATGCCAGACCGTTATCAATGGCCCCAATGTGAAAGTGGGGAAGACAGTACTGCGAGTCTCGACGGTGGCTATTACTGTTTCCCATCGATGATTGTGCGGTAGCTGGTACAGGACAGCCTGGGCAATACTTAATCATCCAGTTATTCGGTCCCCGATCGGTATTACGCATCAAAAAATCCAAAACCACCAATTTCTCTAACTGTAATCGAAATTGCTGGCGGAGGTTTGGTGTCCAAACCAGCCGGCGTTTACAGGTGTGTGCGTGGGGATCAGACGGTGGATGAATTCGCCCGTCGGACAACTGGTAATTCCGTCGGGGTTCGGTACTGGTAGCTGGCTGGCCTTGAGAGCCGAGAAAACTATCTGAATCACGGTAAACAAGGTCGTCATGTAGTGATAGTCCGAATTGATCTCCCAGGACTGAATCAACCGGTGAACTATTCGAACAGTGGTGGGGAAATTCCTCCAAGAAAGCTTTGGAATTGGGTTCAGTATTCTCAAAATGGCCACCTTCGCTGGTCGAAGTGGGTGAAACCAGGAGTGGGGTGGTTTCCAACGCTTCAATTCTAGGGACGTCCCGGGGCAGTAGAGAAGAAGGTTCGTTCGACTGAGGCACTGCATCACTCCAGGGATGACATTTCAGAAATGTGTCCGCGTCTACAAAATCAGTCAGGAATAATTGAAAACTACCGGTCTTGGGGACCAGCGGACGTGGGCGACGTGGATGAGAGGCCAAACGCAGATCGCGCCTAGAGTAGTGAAACGTTGGCGAGGCCAGCTCCACCACATCCGTACGAGGTACAATTCCTAACCCAAGCTGCCGATCCAACTGTGATGCCATGGCCTCTGAGAGATAACCCGAGTTAGGTATTAACCCACTACGCCCAAAGAAGCATGGAAAGAGATTGCGATGGAACCATTTGGTCCATTTGGGGTTCAAATGACCGTAGGGTTCCTCATTCTTGGGTTTAAACACTGCTACTTTGTCGCCGGCTGAGTTTAAACAAAAATACGAACCGGACGAGCCCTGGGATATGCGCTGCGGGTAAACCCCGGCGCCGATGGCATCTTGAACCAGATGGACGATATCCGCGAACACTTCGTCCCCATCAACCTCGCCGTGGTTTCTAAGCAAAGGTGGCTGGCTCTGGTGGCAGGGAGGTAAAAATACGAAGACCGAATATACATATACCCGACGGCAAACGAACAAGAAACAAACGGCAAAGAGGTGATTGTTTTCAAATAATTAAACCTTGATTAATACCTACATGTCGCAGGTGCATCCCAAAGTTCATAACCAAGTTTGAAACTTGGCAGAATTTTTCCAAGGGCTACGCTATTACATTATATTATCTGCCTATCTAGTCACATTTTCTGACCCGGATAAAACCACCTTGGACGCCCAACTAAACCGTAACTTCTTACCTGTTGCCGACACCAGGCCTCGTCGGCAGGGGAAATGGGTTTAAAGACCGAGTAAACAATGGCTCGGGTACGGGGTTTGTTGAATACCCCTCGACGAAATGTATGCTTTTTGGCGAAACGAAGGGTTTTTCGTAGCGTACCCGCTAAACCTGAGCGAGCCCTTCGGTTAGACGGCATCGTGACTCGTTTGTAAACTAATGGACATAAGGCGTGGTGCAAGTATGAATTTCTTTTCTTGGTAATGCAGTGTTAATGAGTAAAACCGAGCGGTGGAGTCAATGAAAACGAAGGCCATGTGGTAGCTCTGAGGATAGCTGGTGGTCAAGACAGGTAAATTTCTCCCCCCCCCCCCAAGAACACTTGCATAGACAAAAGAATTAGCAAGGTGACTACAACCAAAAACCGAATGCAAGATAAAATAAAATAAAATAAAGCAAGTGTTACTACTTTAGTATTGTACAGAGTTCCTTGGTTCTAATTGTACCGTAAACCCCACACTTTGCAAAAATGTGAAGTGGTGTGTTGGGTGGTGGCTATTTCCCTCCACGAAAACGATTAGCGAACAGTATAAAAAAAATGACACATTGATCAAGTCACACCGAGTATTGTGAATTGTCTTGTGGGGCTAGGGGTATCCAAAAGGATAGCCTTTCATGACGTAGAGGAAGAGCAAAAAGGGGGTTATGCGGGCAATGATTAGGCCTATAACGACAGTGTAGCGCAACAAAATTTGCCGACCTGATAGACCTCATATCAGCGACGAAATATATTACACGGCGGTATTTGTCACTGAGTCTTTCTCCAAATCCGAATAAAACCAAAGATATCACAATTTTAATAACCCAAGTTTGGACCACAACCAGTGGAGAGCAAGCTAATATTAATTATACTACTGAAATTTGTCATCCGAGGAGTATTCTTGAGTGGTAATTGAACGTATAATGGACATCCCTCTATGCTTGGTAGCGTATTTGGTTCTGAAGATAGAGATAATCAACATTTTCCAGTTTCACCACCCCTTCCAGCAAAGCTTTAAAGTGCATCAGCTCATCAGGTACTCGCGTAACTTGGTCCTGGGGTACGCCGTGGACGGCTACTTCGACCAGCCAGGCACCATCGGGTAATTTGGGTCGATGGGTGAGTAAATCATGCTGCTGGGGTAATTCGTATACACGGGTCACCTGAATACGGATGCGATCCTGATAAATGAAAATATGACCCTCTTGGGCGAATTCAAAAGCGTAACGGTACCCCAGCAGTGTCATAAACTTGAGCACGTCGCCTCCGCCTAGTGATGCGTGTAGTTCGGGCCGAGTATCCACCACCGTGGACATGTGAGGGTCGGGGTGGCCCAATTGACACAATACCCACTCCCGGATGTCTAACCGATTGGGATCAGATGTCTGGGGGTCAATGTCACTTTGCAACCGCAGTACCACGTCGTTGTTGCGGGCGGGGCCGATGGGGGTTTCCACTATGGAGAAACGCGCACCAACAATCATAGGGTTGGTCCATATAAAAAAAAAGCGATTAGCCGTATGTACATCTGGACAGGGTGGGGAGGTTAAAAGTTGGTTGTTCTGTGGCTACCGGTACTTACCAGTAGGAATGTAGCCAAGAGTATGTCGTAATAGGGGTTGACAAAGCTCCCTGCCACCGCATAACCCCGCCAGTCGGTCCATAAGAATGGGTTTCTGATGGTCCGATACGAGGCCGTACAGACTACAACCGTATAACGTCGCCAACGCCATGGTGACCAAAATGGACCGAAATATTACTTTAAAAGGGACACGAGCTAACCTTAGCAAACCAGTCAGGCTCTTAAAAATGCACGGTGGATGGGAAGAATTATCGCATACATCCAGGCCCCATGCTAATTCTCCCATCCAGCCCAATGGCATTGCGCTCAGTAGCTTTGTTGACCTTGTTTTTTTTTTTCTGGTCCGCTCTCACGCATAAAGTTGGATTCCAGGTTTTCCCCCACCCTGCCAGACCGATACTGACGAGTTTGTTTCTAGTGTTTTTTTTATCCTACAGAGAAGGGCGCTGTGATGTTTCCATAGTTTCATTGTCATTGCACTATTTTTTTTTACTTTCTATTTGGTTTCGCCTTGTTGTACGTGGGTGGTACACATTAGTATTTCTCTACTGCACAATCGGTTTCGTAGTTTATCTACGTTTTATCACCGCTTTAGTCACTGTGTTTAACTAGGCGTCCCTCTATTATTCACTATTACTTGTGTGATTTGGCACTTCCCCGATCCTTGTTTGCCTTGTTGGGTGCATTTTTTTTCATTGCATTATCGGTTGTCGTCGCAGGACTCTCCCGGTTTTATTGTCAACTACAGTTATGGAGGTAAGTGCTTTGGTTAGGGTTTATAGAACCGTTTTAGCCAACTTGAAATGTGGACGAGAAATACATAAGCAAACCCGTATGGACATTGGGGGGGGGGCGTTTCTGGCGTTGGAGGAGTTGACAAAAATTCTTTTGTCCCTTTTCCCGCAGTAACGAACGCGATATTGGATGCCTCGGTGTGATAACGTCAATTTTCTCCGCTTCGAGGTTTACCTCAACCCACTTTTATTCGGGGCCTAGGTGTGCCCAATGGGCCGATCGAGTGTTCTTGATAATCCTCTCGGTCGGCGGGTGTATTTTTACTCCACTGGATACAAAAGCCCCGACGATGGAGTAGGCCATTAGCCGCAACGAACGTTATGCAGATGGGGAATATGATTGGGCCAGTAAGATCGTAGAGTGATGCCATGTGTGTATTTGTAGAAGGTCGTCTTACTAACATTCCTTGAATGTATTTGTTGCCTGGGATCGGGATTTATGAATATTCCTTATCTGTATTGGGTTGGGGTATCGATTTATTAATCCGACTGCCTCCTTTGGGGACTATGGCTATATAGGGAGTTCTTGACTTTTCCCGCGAGTTTGACGTCAACTTGTTTGACCGCGTCGTCAACACGTTTTATTCCGGGGCAGGTACTGAAGCCCAGCATGCCCAACAAGTGTTGGCCCAATTTCAAGAACACCCGGACTCGTGGACGCGAGCTGACGCCATTTTAACCAATTGCCAAACCCTTCAATCAAAGTACATTGCGTTGCAAGTGCTGGAAAAAACGATCCAAACCCGATGGAAGATTCTCCCGGCGGACCAACGGTTCGGTATCCGTACGTTTATCGTGTCCACTATTGTCCAGGTCTCGTCGGACGAAGCCCAGCTGCACCAACAACGGGCCTATATTAATAAACTGAACCTCACTCTGGTTCAGATTCTTAAACAAGAATGGCCCCACAACTGGCCCGCGTTTGTAACGGAAATGGTCACGTCAAGTCGGTCGAACCTGTCGCTGTGCGAAAACAATATGGCCATTCTCAAATTGTTTAGCGAAGAGGTGTTTGATTTCTCCGCTGAACAAATGACCCACGCTAAAACGACTAGTCTCAAAGGTCAGATGTGGAAAGAAGTGTCCGAGATCTTTTCTCTAATTAAGGAAGTGTTGGAACTAGCCACTAAACCGTCGTTGATTACCGCCACGTTGCAGACCTTTTTACGTTACCTCAACTGGTTGCCCTTTGGCTATACTTTTGAGACTAACATTATTGACATTATTTGCAATCGATTCCTCGAGCCCCGTGAGTTTCGTAACTTGGCCCTCAAATGTTTGACGGAAATCGGGGGCGCCGACGTTAAACGACAGGAACATCTGCAGAAAAGTGCGCAGATGTTTGAGATGGCGATGCGGGTGATTGGGAACGTAGTAACTCCTGCCACTAATCTCAACTCGATCTATGAAGAAGGAACGGACGCCGACCAAGAGTATATCCAAAATTTGGCCCTGTTCTTGTCGTCCACCATGATGGCCCACCTCAATTTCTACGAAAAGAACATGGGCCGGGAAGTCCTGGTGCAGGCCCACTACTGTTTGTTGTACGTGTCCCGGGTGGAAGAACGGGAAGTGTTCAAGGTGTGTCTCGAGTACTGGATCTTCCTGGTCAAACAGCTCTACGAGGAAAACATCATGGCTTCTAACAGCACCATGTCGCTCTTCAACGTGTCTGCCATGAATGACCAGGGCAACGTATCTTCCCGTCAACGTATGTACGCCGAAGTGCTTTCCCCTTTGCGGGTGGTGATGATCGAACACATGGTCAAACCCGAGGAAGTGCTGATTGTAGAAAACGATGAAGGGGAAATCGTGCGGGAGTTTGTCAAGGAAACCGACACCATTACTTTGTACAAGAGTATGCGCGAGTGTTTGGTGTACCTGACCCATTTGGACCCAGTCGATACCGAACACATTATGAACGACAAATTAGCCAAGCAGATGGACGGGTCGGAGTGGTCGTGGAACAACCTCAACAAACTTTGTTGGGCTATCGGGTCGATCAGTATGGCCATGAACGAAGACGCGGAAAAGCGCTTCCTGGTGATTGTTATCAAGGACCTTTTGGGTTTGTGCGAAATGAAGCGCGGCAAGGACAACAAGGCAGTGGTGGCATCCAACATTATGTACGTGGTGGGTCAGTACCCGCGGTTTCTAAAGGCTCATTGGAAATTTCTCAAGACGGTGGCCAACAAGTTGTTTGAATTCATGCACGAGTCCCACGAAGGGGTACAAGACATGGCCTGCGATACGTTCATTAAGATTGCCCAAAAGTGTAAAAGGCACTTTGTTGCCCAACAACCGGGTGAGACGGGACCCTTTATCGACGAGATCTTGTACATGATCGAGCACATCACGTCCGACCTATCGCCCCAGCAGGTACACACCTTTTACGAGGCGATAGGGTACATGATTTCGGCGCAGACCAACACGGCCGTGCAGGAGCAGTTGGTGGCCAAGGCCATGCGTCTCCCCAACCAAGCCTGGGACAATATTATCAACGAAGTCAAGAAAGACATCACCGTATTGAACAATCAGAACCATATCAAGGTGTTGGGCAACGTATTAAAAACAAACGTGGCAGCTTGTAAAGCGATCGGACCGGGATTTTTGTCGCAGATTGGTCGTATCTACGTGGACATGTTGAGTTTGTACACCAACGTAAGTGCGGCTATTTCGCAAGAGGTCAACCAACGCGGAATGGTGGCCACCAAGATGCCGCACATTCGAGCCATGCGGACCATTAAGAAGGAATCGTTGAAACTGGTGCAAACGTACGTCATACGGGCGGACGATCTGTACCCAGTGCGGGATAACATGCTTCCCATGTTCTTTGAGGCTGTGCTGCGGGATTACAAGAACAACGTGGATGCCGCTCGGGAAGCCGAAGTGTTGACTACCCTTACGGCTATCGTTAGTCGCTTGGGAGCCATGGTGACGGATCAGATTCCCATTATCCTGGACAATGTGTTTGAATGTACGTTGAGTATGATCAACAAGGACTTTTCGGAGTACCCGGAACATCGGGTAGGCTTTTTCAATCTGTTACGGGCCATTAACCAGAATTGTTTTTCGGCCCTGTTGGCCTTACCTCCGGAACAGTTCCGTCTAGTGTTGGACAGTATTGTGTGGGCCTTTAAACATACTATGCGTGACATTGCGGATATCGGGTTGAACATTTGTTTGGAACTGCTGAACAATGTCAGCACAACCGAACCGGCGTTACTCAATGCGTTCGCCCAAGCCTACTTTTTGAACCTGATTCGGGACATTTTCTACGTATTGACGGATACGGACCACAAGAACGGATTCCGTTTGCAATGTATGATCCTCAGCCGTATAATCCATCTAGTGGAATCGGGTCAAGTGTCCCAACCGTTGTACAATGTCACCCAAACTCCTCAGACCGCGGGCATGAGCAATTCCGATTATGTGGGAGATTATATTGTCAGTTTACTGACCAATGCGTTCCCCCACTTGGGCAAAGCCCAGTTGGAAGCGTTTGCCAAGGGATTGTTTAAATTCACGCAAGATTTCGACAAGTTTATTGTGCACGTGCGGGACTTTTTGATCCAGATGAAGGAGTTTTCGGGCGATGAAAGTGGCGACGGACTTTACGTTTACGATCGGGAAAAGGAACAAGAGGCCAAGAAGCGTCAAGAGATGGAACAGGCCATGCGTGTACCCGGTATGGTCAATCCCCATGAACTGCCTACTATGGATGATGAATAGTCATCTTCTATGGAATTTCGGCATTATTTAACGTTTTTTGGGACTTTTTTTGGTTTTCTTGCTGGGTTAATTTCAAGACCGTATATGAGGGGGGTTTATTAGTATTTGTTTTTGAAGTTCTCATTTCCCTGTTTTTTATCAGTCAAAATAAGCATAGTCATCGTGATATTGGACAACACAGTACCAATGGGTGTAATCTTGGTGAAGCTTACCACATAGCAATGTTACCTACTGATGTGATAAGGTTACTCCAGGGTACTGGTCCGTTTTTTATATAATTATATTTCATTCATGCAATATCACTTTTATCCTCTGGATATAGGCTGAGGTTGTTTTTTGGGCAGATGGTATCATAATTTTATTATACCGGTGGAAAAAGTTGGCATTTTCAATCTTACTTTTTTTTTCATTATTGCAATGTCCTGTTTGATAGGATTTATGGTGAATAACCCGAAACAGGTAGATGTTGGTGGCAAACCCTTTTTTTAATAGTGCCCGTGGAGTGCGAAAGAATAAACCATGCTTTATTGCCCATCAGCTGTGTTCTCTCCTTTTCTTGTTACAGTCCAGGGGAAATTGTTAACAACAAACCAAGAACTGATCCGTGTTGGTTGATAGAAATGGGGGCAGCCATTTCACTATCTGAGGAAACTAGTCTTTTTTCATATGGGTGATTGTTTTTCGACTCTATAGGGATAAATCCGCCGAAGTTGAATGGGTCTCTCACAAGATCCTATTGGTTATGTCATTGTTGGTACATTTTTAGCTCCGAATCTCTATGTAGTCAAAAAATCACCCATATACTACTTAAATGTGGACCTTTCTTTCCTACTGATATTGATCATCATAGTATTCCTTAATCTTCACACTAATAAATGAGTAGCAAATTTGTTTTCACTTTGGCAGTAATGAATTGGATGTATGGACAAAGGTTTGCAGTGAGTAGCCAACACATATGTGTTGTGGTAAAAACACAGTTTGTGGTATCACGCACAGGTGGTTTTGCATCAATGAGTGGAGGACACACACAGCAAGGAATAAACCAGCAGGAACACATATTGATGCGTACTAGTAGTTAGCAGTGGAACATCCAGACAACCATTAATACATGATATACCAGAAAAATACCAGTGTTTTTTAGTTAGTGACACACCATCAGATGCTTACCTAGCAATTCCCCTTGCCGAAGCACCTGAAGAATATGACCCTGCCCTCGGAATTGAAGCATCCTGATGCTCTTACTGCATCTCCTCGGAAGAAGCTGATCATCAGACAACTGTTTGAGAAAAGTGGCGACAACCACTTCGGAAAATTATAAGAAGCCCGAAGGCATTCAGTACTCACGTTGATGCTTGGTAGGGGGCTACTGTTTGTCCGTTGTTCTGACTGTGCCCCACCGGAATCTCTCGGGGATCTCGTCGTTATTGTGGAGGCCGAAGAGAAAGCATTGAAATTTGATAGTGTCTCAGGTCCAGAAACGAACAGAAGGGGGTCCACTGACCATGGACTCTGAACACTTACGTGCAGGCTACTACAGAGTACGTCATATATACAGTTGATAATCTCCAGAGAAATCTGATTTACTGTGTATTGGTGTGGTGTGAATCCCAGGTAAACAATGTGAAGGAATTAACGATGAGTCACAATATTTGTCCATGGTTAAACATAAAATACGAAACCCCAAGAAGAGTGTTAGAAATTGAAAGATTTAAACAAAGAATATAACCAATAGTTGGACAGATTAAAACTAAGCTAAGCTAAATGTCAAAACCAAAAGAATTCAGTGACGTTAGTGGAATCTAAGGTAATCAGAACCAATTATATTAAATATTTTAATAGAAATAGAAATTAAGTTAAAATCAACATTTCCTGTTATATCAACAGGACTTTGGAAACGGGATAAATTAAAAGCACAATGAGTTAGGTGATTAGACTAACAGAAAAAAAACAATAAAAATCACTTACCTTCTGCATGAATCAAAATCGGAATTTATCAATGAAAAAAAAAATTAAATTTAAGGGAAATGCATACCGAAAACTGTATCCTTGATGTAGCAAGGACTCCAAACCCCCTTAAACACTGGCATCGTTTAACCAGGTTTAAATACCAATATAAATTCGTTAGAAATACTGACACCAGAAAAAACATAATCTGAAACTAATTTAATCAAGCACTGAAAACCATAGTTGGTTTCACTGATGGAAGGTTGATTATTACTGACATCACCCTTTAACCAGCTTGTCAAACTAATATCCCACCATATCAGTTGTACCGCAGTACAGATGCAGGGTACCCACCACAAAGACAAAGGGTTGAAAGAGGACTATTACATCCCAAAACATTATCTTTTGTATAGGGGGGGAACAATTAGTTGGATCAATACCATTAATCATCACAAGTTATGACCAGCCTTTGCCAGTTTCAAATGCTGTACTCCATTTGGGTGATTTTTTTTCGACTATATAGAGGTTCAGTGGAAAAACATACCAACTAAAATATAACCAATAGGATTTTGTGAGAGACCCATTCAACTTCGGCGGATTTATCCCTATATAATCAGAAAAAAAACTACCCATTTGGTGTTTTCACCAATGCAAAGGACATAAGTTAACTCAGATTCATCATTCTCATTATTACACCTAGTGACAAAACAAGAAATCTTTACACATGTGCTTCTCATAGATATGCCACAATATGCCTGGTGCAACAGGGTTGCAAAGCAGTAGGAGAAGGATTAGAATTTATTGTTTAATGTGCCATGGCAGGGCTCCTTATCCCCCCCCCATTCAGGTGGGGGAGGGGAACATGATCATACTGTGGCTTGCACATACAGATTGCAGGAAAAGAAAGTGAACACCATGCCACCAGGGCATTTCAGTGGGAAAAATCAAAGTAGGAGAAGAGATCTCTTATCTGCTGAAGCATTGCAACAGACTGCTTCAGCCAAGCACAGCTGCCACTCATTATCATCCTCCAAAAAACCATGAGAAAATGCCACAGACTTAAAATCATGGTGTACAATACCACTGATAGTCCACAGGCCCTCATAGAAAGAAAGAAAGAAAGAAAGATTTATTGTTTAATGAGTGTTATGCCCTAAACCCAGCGTACACTGAAGTTGGAGGATCAAGGCAGATCTGCCATTGTTCCCCTCTTAGGCAGGCTAACTG
>JAOPJG010000873.1:0-15621 GCA_027478255.1 Dispira simplex | reverse complement strand
AGAATGGGTGACTTACCGGTGATTGGAGCTTCTTCCAAATGTGCCAGGTAATATACAGTGATACCCGTACCGCCCACGGCGACCCATTGCCAAAATTGCTTCGATTGGAGCAATGGCTTATTGTTGCCGAACCGTTTGGGAGAGGGTGATTCTCGAACGTAGAAAACGGACCGTTGGGCGCTGACCGGCTGGGATACGGTCGGGAATGAAGTAGTACCGAGTGGAAAGCGACTGGGAAAAAAAGGTCGTGAGATAGCTACTTGGCGCCCTAGCCACCCATAAGACGAACGTAAAAGTGCAGAGCTGGGAAGGCGCAGTCGAGTCCCCATGACGAGTGTGTTATATGGTGACAATAAAAAAAAAGCAAGGGAGAAGAAGGAACAGATATTGTCGTATGTGGCCACCACGCTGACATTCTTTGAAATAAGTAGTGGAAATTGGGGAAGCAAAGGGTACAAACCATAAGTTGGAATATTGAGAATTGCGACAGAATATTCAACAAAGGTGAGTTGGTCTGTATAGCATGGTAAAGCTGGCCTAGGTTAGGTTCCAGGTGGTTGATTCTTTGGTTCCACTATGAGGTTTCTGGAACTGTGGAGATCTGGGCTAGACATTATTGTCACGTGATGATTTTTAGAACCTACGGTAGGGTAATATTGGGGATTACGTCAGCCTGGGCGTGCAGAAAATACGCTAGTCGGAGGAATTCATCAGGTTAGGCGCAGGGACGACAATAGTGCCATTATATGCGTCATCAGCCATCGGACGAAGCATACCGTGAATACCAATATTTTAGAGATACGTCCGAAAGCATGTATATTTTGATTAAAACCCAGCGTAATAAAGTTCGCGTCTAGTGGTGACAATTAGCCAGAGATGGGGGGGGGCAGTGCCTCCCAAAAATTAGACAATATCGACAATTAAGCAACATATTTTACCAGGTAGATAAATCCACGAATGCCAAAATGGTGATGAGCATCAGCCTGAACGATAATGATTTGACAAATTATATCACCATAGTTAGAGACCGACATACTATGGGCAATCCCTTGGCGCGTGTGGTGAGCAAAAAAAAAGGGACTACTCTGAGTTCGTTCTTGGTATTCGCAAAGTATACTTTGAGATAATATAATCATCGATTCTCGCTGATTACGTCTGTGGTTTGACGTGATGTGGCTAAGCTGAATTTTATCCACCCTACTCCATGGAGTCCTTCTTAGTTTACTTGCTAATAGACCTGTACGTAGCTGGACAAAGTGGGAGAAAGGGCAGCGGGGCCAAAATGGACATGAGTCCAGTCTAGGCCAAGAAAAGATACATAACTCAGACAACTTTGCAACCCACCCGTAGGGCTGATAAATGCCACCAACAGCCCCTGCTTCTCAGCTGTTTATTCGAAAAGCAGTGTGCAAGGAAAAATGGTGGTGACACTAAACCTGCGTTCTCCTGACAATGACCTATCAGGGCCATTGTCATGATCGTAGCAGCAGGATTTTCCCTGGCCTGTAGTCCTGCCTATTTTCAAGCGGGCGTATATTTTAAAACCGTCCTAGTCTACCTACCTCTTTTCTCTCTTTCTTTCTCAATTTCATTTCCAGTGTGAATTCCCTACTTTTTTTTTTCATCGTTTGTAGTTGTCCATCTGCTCTTTAATTTATCTAAAGGAAACTACTCTAGTGTATACGAAAAGGATCACCACTCCGACACGCGTCACACACACGTTGTAACACGTAACTTTGATGTAAGTGCGGGGTATAACGTCGAGATAATAGAGTTTATCCCAACGCATACCTCCCGAGTGGTGCAACTTGGTACAGAGAGAAATATAAGGTATGGTTTCGCGTTGTGTGAGATTAGTGGACATTTCTTCAGACACGCCTATGACTATACTCTGCAATTGCTCGCCACGGCCAATGGCATTAGGAGTTAACGTTGGGACTTAATAGTGAGTAGAAGTAGAAAAATACCATTATCACATTGATGGGCACAATGGTGACGAGGTTAGGTCAAAAAGTGAGGGTGAAAAAGGCGGGTTATGCCATATTGAAAAGGTCACCTCCGCTCAGCTGAGGAGATGGCTGAAAGCCGTATGGCGGTGTACCTTGTGCCGAACACACTACCGACCTTTTGGGACAAATACCACCTGAACCGTCCCATAGTTTGTTTTCACAGTATATTTTTGTCGGCCCTCGTTAATTTACTCCTTTTCATCTCCACTAAATGGTGCGCATCTGTCTTGGCGATCTGTATTTTATTTGATATTTATTTATTCGACGGGGCGATTTCCAGTGATTTACCACTTCCCTGTATACGGTTGTATTCTTGTTCCTGACTCGTTAGCGTACTTTTTGGTATTTACCCGTATAGTCGACTGTTTCTTCGCTGGGTTTTCCTACCCACCCTCTATTCTCTCCTCTTTTCCAAGTTTTGTATAGGTAGGTCCTTTTTCATTAACCAACCTTTCTCTGCGATCCCTGGTACATGTAAGATTATTGCTCCTGATTCCAACCAGTATAACCAACTCGCCCATCTAGAACTAACTCACTTTCTCTACGCTTTATTCGTATGGCTGACTGATTCTTTTCCACGTTACCATTCATTCTCATCCATCCAATAGTTTAACCATGGGTCAGACACTTTCGGAACCTATTGTTAACAAGCATACCGAGACCGGGTTCGACAAACGGGTGTTGTACGCTGTCTCGGACATGCAGGGCTGGCGACTTTCCATGGAAGATGCCCACACCGCTGTGCTCAAGTTGTTGGACGACCAGAATAATGATACTGGTGCCTCCTTTTTCGGTGTATATGACGGTCATGGTGGACCACATTCCGCCAATTTTAGTGGTCGGGAACTCCACCGGCACATTGTCCGCTCCCCTAGCTTTGCCAAGAATCAGTATGAGCAGGCCATTAGGGAAGGTTTTTTGGAAGCCGATAAGCATTTACGCGAAAATCTAGAATACCGTGCCGAATATTCCGGATGCACTGCCATCTGTGGTCTTATCACCCGAGACAATGTGTTGTATGTTGGTAACGCCGGTGACTCTCGGGCGGTGCTAAGTTCCAACGGTCGGGCTGTTCTCTTGTCCACCGACCACAAGCCCATGAACACTCAAGAAAAGGAGCGCATCGTTAAGGCCGGTGGGTTTATAGAGTTTGGCCGGGTCAACGGTAACCTGGCTCTATCCCGTGCCATCGGTGACTTTGAGTTTAAACAGAACCTCAACTTGCCACCTGAGCAACAAGTCGTGACTGCTGACCCCGAAATTACCAAACACCAATTAACCCCAGAGGACGACTTTATCGTGCTGGCCTGCGACGGTATTTGGGACTGTCTACCTTCGCAGTTTGTGATTGACTACATTCACAAACACCTAGCCCTCGGAATGTCGCCATCTGCCATCTGCGAAGCGATCATGAACGACTGTTTAGCCTCAGGCCGGGACAACACTGGAATAGGGTGCGATAACATGACCATTATCATTGTCGGATTATTACATGGAAAGACACCCGAAGAATGGCAAGCAGCCCTGACGGAGCGCTTTAACGAGCGTCACCCCGGTGGCGTGGGAAGCCCTCGTACCCTGTCCTTGGAACTTATCGCCGAGAAGGCCCAGTTTGCCAAAGAGCAGGCCCAGTTCGATATGGAAGGAATGCTCAACTCCATGAACGTGACGAGTGAGGATGACGGCCAGATATCACCCGAACTCCATACCGACAACGACCACCCCGTGATCGAAGCGATTCGTCAATCGTTGAGCCCAGGTCCCTCAATAAACAATTCGATACTCTCCCAATTCGCTCCACATACGACTGAAGATGTAGAACCTGACTCATTTGCCCAGCCGAAGCAAACGATCGAGAAAGCTTTGGAGAACCCTGAAAAACCCCCAATCGAATCCGTGGTCATTGAAACTGAAGCCTCTGCTCCTCCTCCTCCGGTCCCGCCCAAGGAGGAAGAACAAGACAAAGCCAAATCTTCGCAATCCACGGCCAACTGAAATGATGAAGGACGGAGGTCACACCTGGTTGCTTAGAATGATATCCAAAGATTACAATACTTTCTTATCTATAAGCTACCATCCCTTCTCTCCCCATCACCCTTGTCCCAGTCCTTTGTGTCTCTCGTGACCATTTTCTCATCCACCTGGGATCCTGTCTTTTTTACGTTGGTCGTATTGCTATCCTGGTACCCTTTTAAATCATTTTACTCTCGGCGGTCGATTCGTCGTGGGATTGGGTAGAGTAGCTGCTTTGTTATAGAACAGATCGCCATCTATTTGTGGGTCATATATCCTGAGAGGAATCCACAAAGTTTTATCGCTTAGGACAAGTGTTTGTATTTTGAAAGTGAAGTGGGAAAGGGTCACCAGAACTGTGTATGGGGACTATCATGATCACCTGTGAAGGTGGTGGAACACGAAATAAGGGTAAGATTTGGTTTGGGTTGGCTTTCGGTAGGACTGTTTATTTATATTAGGTGGGGACTTGGCCATCTGGTTTAAGGGATAAAGCCCGAATGTTTGTCTGTTTTTTTTTTTGGCTCCATAACAACTCTGCACATCACTCATTGGGAAAACGGAGTGGGTGAGTTTGTCATTTTCTTTCCATTGCTTTTTAACATGCTTAACTGTGTCTGTTTGTCTGTGTTTTCTAGGCGTTTATATATATATATTCGTACAGCGTTTTTTTGTTACAAGTTCATTAACATTCGATCTGATATCTAGCACACATTTTTTATTTACTACCTATATATATATTGTGGTTTCTATGTTTAGTAAATAGGAGTTAGGATTGCTGCGATTTTGTTTTCCTATTTCATTGATACACTGTGGATTCATTCGTTTTCTATGCACAGTTTCTATCTAGTCGCTTTACAATTTTCTTTTTCTTTTCCCGCTTATCAATGTTTTTTTTTCTTCATTGTTGTTAAGACCTTGTTTGGTAATTATCTCAATGCCATTTTTTGTTCTTGAGTACTGGAAGCGATGTCTACTATTCACTGCACATGTATGAACTTAGTAATATTTTGCCTATTAAAACGATAGATGTGGAAAATTATGACAAAGTTGATCTACGAGGAAGCGTGGAAATGGTTTTTATAAACCACAACGATAGTGCAGATGTTTGAGTGGATACAACGCTGTGCCGAAGCGTTTAGCTTCAGCCGTGATATACACGTTGCTCTACGTATTCAGTGTCACGTGAACTTGAGGGCCGAATATGGGCAAGCAAAATGAAATGTGAGCGAACAATGCTGTGAAGAGCCCTTAGGGACATCCCAATAGATGGTGAACCTCAGCTGGGGAAAGGGGATGTCGAGGTAGTACAAAAGTCCACTGTATTTCAACCCTACCAATCCTGCTATCTGCTCGCCTTGCTCCTGTTTCTTCAGTGCCCATGGGTTAAAATCTGGAATGGTTGGGGAGGGGGGGAGAAGAGAGAAATATGATGTCCCTTGACGCTTGTACTGGGGATGAAAGTGAATTGGTCATTCAAGGTAAACGAATCTTCAAAGTTTGACTTTGTAGTGTTGAGGAACAGCGGTGATCGAGATGTAATTACTGGGCATTTGGTGGCAAAGTGCATCAATTATCCCTTTGTAACAGCAGTGAAATTTTACCCAGACTATAAAAATGCTATTGATCTGGATGCGCTTTTTTTTCCTGGGGCCTACGTTGGCCACGGGTCCTCCATTAGGGACACCGCTGTGCCAATAACGGACGGCTTCGTTTAATCCAAGGTCGTGTGGGCAAGGATGGGGGAAGCACCAAAGGGATGACCACGAGGAAAGGACATTGGACCGCTTGAGTTACACAAGTAGTTACTCTTTACCATCCAGCTCATTTTGAAGTGAGGGACTGAGAGACATGACCCACAAGGGAACCACCAAACCATGTGGCCCAGCAACCGGCTTGTCGTCTCCTTTTCCTCCCCAACCGTGCTCCCTTCCCCCCTCCCCAACGTTTCCCAGTCCGCTGGCAGGGCCGTTGTATCCCATTAACCCTCACTTGGCCCTCCAATGCCTAATGAAATAACCACATAGTCCAGCTTCGCCGCACTTCACGCCTGCGCGCCATGACGAGTGAATTGTCAGTATAGAAAGTAAACGTCGATATCCTCCCCATCTTTTCCTAACCCAGCTTCTTCCCGCTCTTTTTATAATCCTACAAACGCTTCCCACTTTGAGGCTTTTGGACGTGTTCTCTCTTTCTTCTTTGTTGGGTGACCCTATTCTTTTCCTAGTTTATTTCAAAAGCAGTGCATTTCTCCAGGGCTTGGCTCATCCTTGTAAACATTTTATTTTATTTGTCTGGGTTTTGCCCCCCTCTCCTTATCTAACCCTTCCTTTGTTGTTACCACTCACCCTTGGTCTCTGTTTCTAACAAGTTCTCCCCTAGCATGGATCCCCGCATCACTGCCGAAGAGGCTTTCCGAATCAACGCCTCGGCTGTCACGCGTAACTACTCGGTAGACCCTCGTATTGGTAAGTAACTGGCGGCGGAGAAAGTGATAGAAGGGAAGGATACGGTTACCCACAACCCAGACGGAGGTCGTAAGCGATTATTGTCGGAGGAAGGTCTATAAATGAGGAATAACTTCCCTTGGACCAACAGCCAGTCCGACCGCACTTGGGAGGAGGGAGGTTTCTGGTCTATTAGGATGTGTTTGTTTCTTTGCTAATATCTCTATATATTCACATACTTGTTACTCCCGTCTATTTACTATTGATATTACTCTTGGTGCGACTACTCAACTCCCTTTATACGTCATTAGATTACCGTACGGTGTCGGGTGTCAACGGACCTTTGGTCATTTTGGACAATGTCAAATTCCCCAGATTTGCCGAGATTGTCCAAATCACTCTTCCCGACGGTTCCAAACGTTCGGGTCAGGTGTTAGAAGTCCAGGGCAAAAAGGCCGTGGTGCAGGTGTTTGAAGGCACCTCAGGTATCGATACCAAGGCCTCTCACGTAGAATTTACAGGCGACACCCTCAAGATCCCCGTGTCGGAAGATATGTTGGGTCGTATCTTTAACGGGTCGGGTAAAAGTATTGACAAGGGCCCTCGGGTGTTCGCCGAAGACTATTTGGATATCGAAGGGTCACCCATTAACCCCTATTCGCGTATTTATCCCGAGGAAATGATCCAAACTGGTATTTCGGCTATTGACACAATGAACTCGATTGCCCGTGGGCAAAAGATTCCCATTTTCTCGGCAGCCGGTTTACCCCACAATGAAATTGCCGCCCAGATTTGTCGCCAGGCTGGTTTGGTCAAGGGGCCTACCAAGGGCGTGTTGGACGGTCACGAAGAGAACTTTGCTATTGTGTTTGCGGCTATGGGTGTGAATATGGAAACGGCACGATTCTTTAAACAGGATTTCGAAGAAAACGGTTCCATTGAACGGGTGACGTTATTCCTCAACTTGGCCAATGACCCCACCATCGAACGTATCATTACGCCCAGATTGGCCTTGACTACCGCCGAGTATTATGCGTACCAGCTGGAGAAACACGTATTGGTGATCTTGACCGATATGAGTTCCTACGCCGATGCCCTGCGTGAAGTGTCGGCTGCGCGAGAGGAAGTGCCCGGTCGTCGTGGGTACCCTGGTTATATGTACACCGATTTGTCCACCATCTACGAACGTGCGGGTCGGGTGGAAGGACGTAACGGTAGTATTACCCAGATCCCCATTTTAACTATGCCCAACGACGATATTACCCATCCCATCCCAGATTTGACGGGTTACATTACCGAAGGACAGATTTACGTGGACCGGCAACTGGATAACCGTCAAATTTACCCACCCATCAATGTTCTGCCTTCCCTGTCGCGGTTGATGAAGAGTGCCATTGGGGAGGGTATGACCCGGGCCGATCACGGTGACGTATCCAACCAGCTTTACGCCAAGTACGCCATCGGTCGGGATGCCGCCGCCATGAAGGCCGTGGTGGGTGAGGAAGCTTTGAACCAAGAAGACAAACTTTCATTGGAATTTTTGGAAAAGTTTGAAAAGACCTTCATTGCCCAAGAGCACTACGAGAATCGTACCATCTTTGAATCGCTGGACTTGGCCTGGTCTCTCTTGCGTATTTTCCCCAAGGAATTGCTTAACCGTATTCCCAAAAAGATTTTGGCCGAATATTACCGTCGTGATCGCAAACACCGTGCTAGTCGTGGTCAGCAGGATTTGGTGTCTGTGGAAACCGAGGCTTAGAATTCTTTAATGGGATAATGAGAATGGAAGGGCTGTAGGAGATGAAGCAGGGGGTGTGTGTGTGTACCCATCCATAGACCGCCTGAGGTTTTCCAAACGTTAACATTGGCATTAAACCCTGCTTGGATAATGGGTAGGTAATAGGGTGTGCCTTAAGATCCCAAGCATCATTCCGTTATTTTCTTCCTTTGGTTTATTTCGAATGGCAAGATGTAATCTGTCTAGATAGCGTTTTTTTTACAAATGGTTTTGTGAGGTTGATTTCGTTTTTCGTTTTATTTTATTTTTACACTTGGAGTTGTTTCACCAAAAATTTCAATTACTTATGATTAAGGGTGTAGAGGAAAAGATCGGTTGTAGATGATGTGATGACCCCTTTTCCGTGGTGGTTTTCGTGGTTGGAATCTGTGTGTGTGGTGTCCGCTGTATTTTGGTTTCGTTTTCGTTGGCTTATCGTTTAATTTGTCTTGTCGTTATCCTCACAAGGGCATAAGTTTAATCTTTTAATTGATTTCTTAAATTGATTTCTCCCCCCCCCTTTTTTTATACCTTTATATCTGTTGACAGTAAAGCCGTGGCTCAGGGGCCTTAAAATTTTCACTACCCGTTAAAAATGAGTTGTATTCTGAGCGCTATTGCCACCATAGGATGTGATACTCGTACAGGTAATGCTTAACATCCCTGATATCGACACTGGTATAAGAAAGAAAATACTGTAGAGAAAATGCGTATGTATAAGCCAAGATACCACAAAGGAATTTCATCGTCCTTGATACAAAAGTTATCCGTGGTGCAGGTTGGCATTCCAAGTTTTTCATTCTTTTGTTACTCGTTGTTTTCCAGTTTACTTTGCAAGACTTGTACCAGTGGATGTTCTTTTTTTTTCCACTTTTATTTTTTTGCGATGGCTAAGACTGATGATTTCTACGTCCGCTACTAGTAAGTAATACTAACTCATTCGCTTAACCGCAGTAGTGGTACAGCTGTTACATCCCTATGACCGTAGGTCAATCCGAACCTGAGTACATGCCACTAACATATCCCACCCCCTCCTTCTGCCACTTTAACCTCAACCCGGCCTTATTTCTCCTTTGTGCTCAGCGTCGGACATCGCGGTCGGTTTGGCCACGAGTTTCTAGAGTTTGAATTATACAGCGATGGCCTTTGTCGATACGCCAACAATTCCAATTACCGCAATGACAATCTGATCCGAAAACAGGTCAACGTAACCCCTACGGTAGTCAAGGAAGTGGAGCGTATTATCAAGGATTCGGGGATATTGGACCAAGACGACCGTGACTGGCCCGAGCGGGATAACCGGGGTTTACAGGAACTAGAAATAAAATTAGGAAACGACCATATTTCTTTTGAAACGTCCAAATTGGCGTCCTTGGCCGAAGTTCAGCAGAGTAAGGACCCGCAAGGGTTACGTGCTTTTTATTACTTGGTGCAGGATTTGAAATGTATGATCTTGTCGTTGATATCGCTTCATTTCAAGGTAAGTAATACAATGTAACTTTTGGGCAATGTGATTGATTATGTTTATTTTACGACAGTATGACTGCCCGTTAACCTCCCTGGGACGGCAAACGCAAAACTGAATTGTGGAATGGTTGTTCAACTAGGTTACCTTTTTTTTTAAAAAAGGCATGTTCTAATGTCGGATACTAACTGCAACGACTTTATGTACCTGGTACGGATTCCTTGTGGACGAGACAGATCAAACCTATATAATAGCATCTCCCGGATTAGCGCCATGGGTGCTGGAGGGCTACTGAGAATAACATTTTCCTTGCATTGTTTATTATAGTAAATAAATCTTCATTTAATATTGCACTTTTTTGCATTTCATTAAAATTACATTATGGAAAAGGTAGTATTATCATAACGGCAAGACTGAGCGTAAAATTTCTTCAAATCACCACACCCAAGTCTACCTTAACGTGGCCAGTAATGGCGGTCACTCCTGGAGGATCTGTCTGATGAATTTTGATACCGACCAGACCGACCTCTGCTCTGGTCCCACAGAGAGTCCTGCCGTGAAGTGTCTTCGTGCTTCAGAGATTTCCACTTGCTCTGACTAGCCCGACCAAAATTTTGCACTCGCATGATGTCCGGTAGTTGTTCCCAGTGCTGACGATGAGGATCCGTCGACCCTTCCACCACCGGGGTCAACGTATCACCAAATGTGTCGCTATAGAAGGCACCCTTACGTTGGGTTCGTTGTTGGGCAAACTGTTCCTGGTATTTGGCACGTTTTTCTTCTTGTTGCTCCCGAATCTTTCGGGCATCTTCCCGACGGCGCTCACGTTCGTCCATATTTCGAACCCGTTCGATTTCCTGTAATTCCCGTTCCCGCTCCGTTCGTTCCTCTTGGTTTCGTTGTATTCGTACTAGTTCCCGCGTTTTCCACTCTTCGAATTCGGCATCAGGATCCAAACCGTCTGTATCATCCACTGCATCTAGATCCGCCGGGATCTGGGCTTGCTCTTGTCGTTCGGCTCTAATTTTCTCTTCAATGAGTTTACGAGTATCATTTTGTCGGTCGGTACGACTTGGGTTTGCTAAATCGGTCGATGGCCTAGGTTCCTCGGTGGAACTTACGATGACCCCACGTCGGGATTTCGGTATAAACACCGGTTTCAGTAAAACCGGGTCAGTGGGCTCGGCTTCGCTTTCTGAAGAGGAAGAAGCGGCAGACGACTCAGATATTGGTTCCTGTTCGGCCTCCTGATGTTCCGTTGTAGGGTGAGCTTTGCTAGATGGTACTAACTCAACCAGTGGGTTGACCACTGATGTTAAACGAGTAGGTGATAGAGGTGTAGCATGACCGGTAGGGTCAGGGTGAACTTTGGTAACAGTGAGTTTCTTGGACAAGAGTGGAGCCGACGTAGGCGGTTTCGTCGGAAGCACGGTATGATCCCCATCTGATTCGGATTCAGATTCAATGGCCCATTCTCCAACATCCGATTCGCTACTAGACACGGCAGCCGCCGAGGACGTCGTGGTAGTACGAGGGTGGGGGTCGGTAGCGATAGATTCGGGTTCTGATTCGGACGAGGTTGCTTCTAGTTGTACTCCTTCGGGTACTTTACCCGGCCAGTATCGTTTCACTTTGGGCGCAGGCTTGCGCCGACTGGGTAGGTGTGACATTGCAAACGTTGGTATTGGAAAAGCGGTGGGTACTGGTACTTTATGATTCACAAAGAAATAGCTTTTTCATAATACGTGTAAAGTAGAATAAACAAAACAGTATTGGTAACAACAGAAGAGTACGATTAGCGCCTGTATGAGAAGAAGTCTTTTTTTTTCGTTAAATAAAGATCGTGAACAAGGCAACTATACCATTCTCGTTATTTGACTGCATTCAAGAATGGAACTGGAGACAAGAGAGTGGTGGTCTCTAAATTTCAGTCAAACTATGACACTCCTTATCATGACTGACTAAGGATTCTCGTATTATTATTTTTTATCACTCTTGGGCACTACACTTTTATTATTTGTTTTTAATTAAACTTGTGTAATAAAAGGTCCAACAACTATTTTAGTATTGCACTTGTATTTTCTGTTTTTATTTTACCGGTCCACTATTATTATTATCATTTCCGCAGCCGTTTCACATTTCCTTGTTGACTATTGACCATGTCGGGAATTTGTAAAACGCGCCTCATGGAAGAGCGCAAACAATGGCGCAAGGATCACCCATACGGTTTTTACGCACGGCCATCCCGACGAGACGACGGTACTTTGGATATGATGAAATGGCAAGCGGGCATCCCCGGAAAGGCCAACACCCCTTGGGAAAAGGGCGTTTACAAATTGGTGTTGTTGTTTCCCGACGAGTACCCCACCAAACCCCCTAAATGCCAGTTTACCCCACCTCTTTTCCACCCCAATGTATACCCTTCTGGCACAGTGTGCTTGTCTATAATCAATGTGGACGAAGATTGGAAACCGGGCATTACTATCAAGCAGATTTTATTGGGAATTCAGGATTTACTCGACAATCCCAATCCCAATAGTCCGGCTCAGGCTGAAGCGTACCACCTCTTCAAGAAGAGTCCCGAAGTGTACCTGAAGCGTGTCCGTCAGCAGGCCAACGAGAACATACCGGCCTAGTTACATCGCACTGATTGCTGGTAAAAAGGGGTGAAAGTGTAACCCGCTCAGCAAGTCACTATATGGACAGGGTATCCACTATAATCATTTACTTCATTCTGTACTGGCCAGGGGGCTGATATTGGTAATATCTGGTTAATATTAGTTGATACTATCCTTTGTTTGGAAAGTATTGCGAAATTTATATAAATTCCATATTTTATCTATAATACATACCATCATTATCAAGTACTGTGCGCACCCTCTTAAGCCACTCATCAAAACATTTGTGAAAGGCACTCAGCTGGAGAAAATCAATGATACCATTACATAGCCCTACAACTTTGTCAATATTAATAAGCACTCTACCCTCCAGCCTTATCTTGAAGTACAGGAACAACCAGAAACCATAAGGTGTAAGGTTATGAGAGTAGGGTAGTGCTTTAAGCACTTGGAGTTTGAGCTCAACTGTATGGGCTGAAGATTTACACAAAAAAACAATTGAGCATACATGATCCTGATGGAGGATGATGCAGGAAGTGGGTGACTTTGGATATGTTTCCCACCATACCTCAACTATCGGTTTGACCCAGCTCGACTAAAGGATACCATCAGTAAAACTTTAGATGCATTTGAGTCCACCATAGCTGAACAGGGATATAATCACATTGACCATGGTGTTCTGGCACCCATACCTTTCGACTAGTGCCATACTAAAGTGGTGTGCATCGGTGTGCACATAGTAGAGAGATTAGCAGTGTTTTGAACGGGAGAATTACACAGATCATGGTAGTTAATTCTTTTGTTGCCCCCTTTGGTGATACTCGTCTAGAGACTCGCCTGGATAATCCCGAGGAGATGTAGTGAGTGCACCAAGATGTTTCAATTTCGAGGGCAGGGTCAAACTCTTCAGGAGCTTCTGCAAAAGGGAATTGTAAGATGAGTATCTGGCTGTGTGTGTCACCAGCAAAGAAGTACTGGTATATTCTGGTATGGTCATGTATGGATGGTTGACTGGATACACCATTGCAAATTAATAATATGTATCATTCTATAATTCTGCTGTTTTCTTACTGTGCATGCTCTCCGCTCACCGATGCAAACCATTTTGGCGTGGCACCGCAAACTGTGCTTTCATTGCAATGCAAATGTGCTGGTTACCCTAACTTTCACCTAATCTTGACTGTGCAAACTTCTCTTTCATGGCGCACGAATTCTTCCGCACAGTTCAGTAGAAGCAACCCAAGCTTATAGTACCCGAAGAAAAAAGAAACCGGGTCAACTTATTCTCCTTGTAAAAAAAACTGTTGGTGTTTGAAAATTGCTTACTGGATGGTTCAACCTATAACGGGTAGACCACCCTGATTAACCTGAAACTAACACCAACATGGTTCCCGTCAGGATTTTCCATATGGGCAATAAGGTTGGTCGAATCGAGAACTTTTATCCCACACGAAGCAGATTGGGGATCATAGTGAATATACTCGTCGATTCGTCGTATTTATATCTATCTTTATTGAATTATGTCGGTCTGCTGATTTCTAAACTAGTCAGTTTTTGACAAGCCGCCCTGTTCTATGTCAGGGGCGAATATCATAGAATTTTCGTACGTTGGTGACAGAGTTGCAGCTATGTATCATTCATATACTGAACAGAACAACCACATGTCTTCACTTTTAGTTTTCTAAAAATCGCAGGCGCCAGAGGCAGCATTGCTTAGTCGTGCCTTGACCTAAAGTTTGTCTTTTTTACTATACCCAAGATACCCCCCCCCTCAATCACTAACAACAACATTAAAGAATTACTACATACTCCGTTTAAACGATAACCATACGAATTTCAGTCAGCTGCAGTTTTGACTATTCAAACGAGATTTATTTTTCAAATAATCATTTCCCTCATTAAACTCATAAATAAACCCATATATATCTAGTGCTCTCTAAGAGAAGATGAAAACGTGCCACCGCCACTACCATAGACACACACACACACAATGTACAAAAAAATCACTAAAACCAAAAACAACATATAGGCATATTCCTTAATACCAAAGTATGCAAGGATTATAACCACTAGATATTCGGTAGCCTAATCCGATGATTTTTCCTGCCGCTTACGTTTCTCCAACGCGGCCTTTAGTGGCATAGGAGTAGGTACCAAATCGGCCAAAAACTCCAACCGTTCCGTATCTCCCACCACCTTGGCCAAATCCTTGTAGGCCAACGTCTTACGCTTACCTTCCAAAGCGCATTCCTGACCCAATCGACTCAAATTTTCCACAAAGAGTTGCGCCGCCAGAGCAATGGCGTACACGGCATCGGCAGCACAAAGGTGAATGTCGCGGTCTTCCTTGATGACTTTTTTTACCCGAGCCATAGGAAACACCGGAGTGGGCACTGCTACTCCCGTCGATGTCTGCTCCACCATGGGAGGGTGGGTGCTTGGCGAATTCGGCGACGGTGCCGATTCCGGAACATGTTCGTCAAAGTCTCTGGGAGGTGATTGACCAGTACCCATTTCCTTGTCCTTACTGACCACTAGAGGGTTAGAGGTCACCAGGGTTGTTGACGAGTGAGTCATCGGCACTGGCTCCTGGCCCAGTTCTGCTTCACCTGTGGACTCTGTAGTTTTCGTCGTGTTGTCGGCTGGTACCACCGTAGTCTGGTCGTTGAACGTTGTGGCAGAAGACTCTACAGGTTGTTCGGATGTCGTGGCACTAGATGCTATGCTGGATGAAAATAGAATTGTAATAAATTATTCTCAATGGAGGAAATAGAAATGATATTCCTGATACCAAGAAAAAGGACAAGCAAAAAAAAAACTCTAACCCTCAACCAGAATTCACAAGGGGGGAGGGATAATGTTGCAGCGGTCGGTGGTGTCCCTGTATGGTTCTGCTCCCCCTCCCTTTCGCGTCACTCCCGTCTGCTCTGCACAGTTACAGCATACAACACTGGAATGGTTTATCCTTTTGCCTTTGCCGCGCTACATGTGAAACTGGTTAACACACTGTTAAAAAAAACATTAAGTGAATTGTTTAGGCAGCCGCATGATCACCTCACAAAGACAGGTAGGTCAGTGTTCTACTCTTCTGTTTTGGCCTTGGAATTGCCATATGTTACCATCAAACTATTTATGAAAGAATTCTAGAGTGACTGACATCAGGAACCAACCGAAAAAAAAACAGACATTAAAAAACATGAATACAAGAGATGTGCGTAAGCTAGATGTGAATCATTGAAGTTGGCCATGGCAGATAATGAAATATGTTTCTGGTGAAATTAAATCCCTCAAA
>JAOPJG010000872.1:0-15622 GCA_027478255.1 Dispira simplex | reverse complement strand
TTGGAGACCTAATGATTGGGTCGAGATCCTATTCTGGAGTTATTTTATGGTAACCACATCAGGTTGTTATGAAGCTCGAAAGGTTATTGGATTGATATGGCTATTTTATTATTGTTGTTGTTTTATTGGTATGATTCAGACATCTCGAAGGTAACAAGATAGGCTTCGATGAAATCATATAAATAAGGGCGTTAAAGCCTAATCAAAATAAAGACACAAAGTAAAATGAACGATAAAGTGACATCAGGGGGCATCAAGCCCGCGATGGGAGATGCGAAAAGAACCGGAAATAATGCGCGATTCCCCCACCCCACGACATAACCAATAGGATTTCGTGAGTGACATTCAACTTCGACGGATTTTTCGCTATATAGTCGAAAAGAAAACCACCCATATGGGCGATTTTTTTTCGACTCTATAGAGATTTAGAGCAAAAAAAATACCAGCTATCATTTAACCAATAGGACTTTGTGAGACCCATTCATCTTCGGTGGATTTTTCGCTATATAGTCGAAAAAAAACTACCCAACTGGAATATTTACGTTATATTACTGACCTAATGGCTACAATTTAAACTAATACTTTTTGACTTGTTGCCCGGGAATACCTTTGTTATTCCATTGAAGGGACCTTTTACACCACTTGGTGGAAAATAGCGACGCAAGGTACGACTTTATTCTTGTCCTAGATGCTCATTCTACTGTAATAGATTCTGTATTTGTGGTGTGAGTTGGCCCACACACAAGTACAAGCAATAAAAATATAACAGAGTAGTTAACGTAATGTAGGTAAGGCGTTGGCCAATTTTTTTTAAAAAAAATTATACACTCCAAAAAGGAACAAGCACGAAAAAGCCAATGCTGGTGCTCTTCGAAAATGGTAAACACCACCTTAATACTGCAAAACTGTGATGACATCAGAGGTGGAAAAACAGGAAGACTGTGTAACTACTCCTGCATGGAACGTAAAGATAGTTGGTGCTCACAGGTCAATTGAAAAAATAATTATGGTATAGCATACATCTACTTGAAAAAATACCATTGGTATTCGCCTTTTTTTTTCTCATTGTTGATGCCTAGATGGTACAACATGCTGGGGAGCTGTGAGAGGTGGGAATTGGGGATGATGTTATCGTTAAATCTTTTGATGGACCCTCAGCCACATGGAACCCACTGAACACTGACGGGAATGGTGAACATATGGACGGTTGCCTTGACTATCACTCTTTTCTGGGTCGGTTCACATTTACTCACAAGTATAAAATAATATATGGGTGATTTTTTTTCGACTATATAGAGAAAAATCCACCGAAATCGAATGGAGCTCTCACAAAATCCTATTGGATAAATAATAAATGGTACATCTTCGCTCTAAATTGCTACATAGACGAAAAAAAAACTACCCATATTGTCAAAAAAAACACTACTGATTTTACCTAGTGTATCCTGTATTAATCGCTTTTCTTATCATGAGGTTGAAATAATCAAGAGAGGCGAACGGAACGAGACAGTCTAATAGGACAAGCTTAAGCGAAGGAAAAAAACTGGGATGATCCCAATAAGTTTGAGAACAGGTTGTTTAGGTCATTTCTGGTAAAGCTTTCTAAGGATTTCAGCTACACAATTTCACTACATACAATAACAGTAGAGATCGGTAGGGTTCTTTTGTATGGACATGTAGTGTTCACAGCCTTTTTGTATATACTTCACTAAATTGATAACCTTACAATGTTGCTATTCTGGTACCGTCTACTGATGCTGTGTTTATCTAGCGGATTAGGAAATGAGCTGTTCATCAAACCAACACAGGATGCGGATATATCCGTAATATTGTGCATGTATGCCGTAAAGAAAACCGGTATATCGTGCAACATTAAGGAAAAAAGCTCTATTCGGTAGTGTAGAATACTATACATGCCGTAAGCCAGAAGATAATTTTTTTGTAATCCATTCACAGCTATCGGAAAAAAAACAGTATAAAATTACACAGGAAAAGCGTATTCGGTTAGGCTTGAGATCAGATCATGGCGTCTGGGTTAGTCCAGAGCACCGACTAATGCCTATAAAACAAAACGACAGGGTATATACTACATTGGAGCAGACTATACTAATGCGGAGGGTGTAGTCGCGTAATCTCCCCCTTCCTAACCTTGTCATGAACCGCTATGTTTTTAATCATTCCTGGGTCTGGTCGTCCGCAATAAGGCGTAGAGCAAACACGACGTGGTCAAGCATTGTTTGAGCTTGACGAATAGATGCCCGTAATGTGTCAGCGGCCTCCTGGTTACGTTGGGTGAGAGCGTCAAACTGGGCCAACTGTTCCGATTCGGACAATTCCACCCGGGGCAAAGCCTGGATGAGGGTGTGGATTTGGCGGTTTTGCTTTACTACATCGGTAGCGAATTCACGCATAGCTTTTTCAAACACGTCTGGGGGTTCCCCTCGTTCGTTGTTTTTGGTGACGGGAAACTGGGGATTGACCGCCACCATCGGTGCGCGGGTATGTAAATAGTCCAGACCGCTCACAAACATTTGTGACATTTGGTCAATACTATTTTGTAATTGTGTAACCCTATCCATAAGGGAATATTCGAGATCCGAGCGGGACTCCACGGGGGCTGGGGTGGGGTAGGATGGTGAGATATTCATAAACGAAAAAGTGGTACGCCGTTGCCTAATCCAAGCCAGGTCGCAAGGGGGGTTTTGCAGACTGTTACGGAATAACCGAATTGAAAAATGAGCAATGGCGGCGATTGGTTTGACGAAGGCATTAGCCGGATAAATGATACCATCCGATAGTCAATAACAAGAAGGGGGGAGAGTTTTGAAAATAAAGCGTACATAATACAAGAGAGGACGAACCGACGAGGAGATGTGGTAGATAAAATCATACTCCTCATAGTAACTTGTCCATGGAAAAAAAGGTACACAATTTGAAAGAGTATGCCTTTCCTGGCACCTTCCTTCTCCCCGCTGTAATATGCCTTGGTGTGCATTCCGTCAAGGTGGGGAGTTACAGAGTCTTCTAAATACCCATATTTTATCGTTGACATTTATCCCAGGTGCTGGTACGAGTATTTTTTAACGCCCTTTGAATTTTCCCGATTCGGATGAGGGAAGAGAATTCGATACCAATGTCAAGCGAACCTTCGTTAACCTCGTCCTCTTCCACGGGGGGTGACACATCCCAGCTTTTGGCCAAACGACTTCAACGGGTGCTCGCCATCGCGACCAATGACCACACCCTACACACCGCATTAGATGCCTTTACCGAGTCGTACCGACTGACCCAGGCTGTTGCTTCCACCTCATCCCCACCACTTGCTTCAGTCAGTTCTGCCCAACGGAGTGCCGAAAACGACACAAATTCGAGCGCGAGGCGTGGTAGTGCACAAGTAGTAACTCCTCCGGTGCGATCGGAAGCGTGGCTAACCCAGCAGTCCCAACAGTTACGGGGTCGATTGGATAAGCAAACCTTGGTTTGGAACCGGCGGTATTTCGAGAGCTTCTCTCGAGTTTACCAAGAGTACATGACACTAACCGCGGATTTACAGGACCTAAAATACGATTATGAACAACTACAAGACCAATGGCATAGGGTGTATACCAAAACTCTTAGTCTGGTGGACCAGACCGATACACTTATGGAACAGCGACAGTCGGTGCTCCAGAAATACAATGTGTTGCAGGGTTTTTTGGCCCTGTTCAACCTGGATCCCGCCCAGGAACAGTTGGTAGCCCGCGCGTCCCGATTACTGGCCCAGTGGGAGACACAGTTCCAAACGTATTCCTACGCCGACCTACCCCAGTTGTTACCCCATTTGACTCCTTTGGGAGGGAATAACAAAGTGGAAGACCAACCGTCCGAGTTTGAACAGTGGATCACCCAAGTGCGAGAGTTGGTGGGTCCCCCATTTTTCCAAGTAGTGCAGGCGTTACGTGACATTCATCGTGATATCACATGGGTTCTGGCTCTGCCCGAACAACGGGTAGGTAATGACATCCAAAAACAAGTAACCGAGACCGAAGAGGTGATGTACAACATTCTTTACCAGTGGATTCATTTCGAGTGTTATCTGACGCTCAACACCGAGGAACCTAATATCACGCCGGTTTACCACCAAGCTCTAGAGGTGTTACGAGAACGGCCCACCCTGTGGAATGCCATCGTTGCCATCCTAATCGACTTACGCCGGGAAGCTATGGTGGCAAATTTCACTGTGGCCCTGGTGGGGAACAGCGTGTTTATCGAAACGGACAGGTTTTCAGCACAAGCGATTCCACTGCGTTCCAGCCATGCCCAACCTTTGGAGTTACATGCTGCAGACCCACTGCGCTACATTGGGGACATGGTGGCTTGGGTGCACCAGGCGCATGCTAGCGTACGAGAATGGTTAGACGCGGTGGTACCTCCTGACAACACCCTGGCCAGTAATTCACCCGGTGGTACCCCCAACTCGAGTCCACACTCTACCACCCCAATCCGAACGACGGAGATGCTCGAGGATATAGTCGAGGGTCTCTGCCAGCCATTGTGGCTACGGGTAAGTCAGGCTCTCCAAAGTGACCGTTTGGAATTAGTAGCGGCCTTTCGTATTTTCCATTTATTGCATCTTTATGCCCACCTTATTACCAAGGCGACCCGTGTCGAATCTTCCATGACTCGCACCCTGACTCAGTTGAACGAATTGGCCAAAAATCAGTTTTATCGTTTATTACACTATTGGGCCGCCACTCACGCCAATCAGACCCTTAATCCTCAAGAGTCACCCGACCTAGCCGTGTCCGACGTTGTCCGCGAAATGGTGAATATGTTGACTACTCTGTTGGGTATCCAACAGCAGTCATTGATGACGACCATCCCGGTGAACGGTGGTACCCAGACGTTCGAGCAGGAGTTGGCCGGTCGACTGGTCAATATTGTGGTGGACCCCATACTGGTCAGTTGTGCAGATGTGGAATCGCACGGGTTGGATCCCAAAAGTCGGTTGATTTACCTCCTCAATACCGCCTGTTATGTTTACATTCAGCTCGCCCCTTCAGCTCTACTACGACCCCACCTTGAAACCGTACGTGATCGTATCCAGGGTCAGATTACCCAGCTGGAGGAACACCTACTCCAGTTGCTTTTACATCACTCCAAGTTAGGTGAGGTGTTGGAGGCTAGCAGTGAGGCTCACGAGTCCACTCTGCTGTGGTCCGCGTTTCACCAGCACTTCACTAAGGTACTCGAGAACAATACTTTACAGGATACCTTACGGACCGAATTGGCTAGCCTTACCGCTCAGGTACTACCCGATCTACTACCTTTAGCTCCTGTGCAGGACTCTGTAACCGGGAACATTGCTCTTTCCTCAAAGGCGTCGTCTACCTCTTTACTCTTACGAGGAATTGTATACGATCGGGTCATTCAGAGATATGTGGATTGTTATGCGGAACTACTACAACTTGCGCAAAAGATGGCTCACCCGCCGACCGATCCTTTATATTCTCTGGAAGATTTGATAACAGTTTTACAGTAGCGTTGTACTTATTACCTCTTTGGCTATGTTTAATCACCAAGAGTTGAGTTTGCTTTGATTGACATGAGAACAATAGAGGCGAAACCTGAAAATTAAAAACCATCGAATCCTATCACTGAAAAAATGAGTTAGAATGCAAGACAACTCATTATCTGGTTCATGTTATGATAATAGGGAAAAAAAGCAATTGAGATATCCGACATGTTACACTACATCAATGCCAACCTCTTCTCTCGCCGCCCATCAATCCTTAGAAAGACATCAATAAGGGTAGGACATAGCCAAGGCGGCACTGGGTACCAGCCCAAGTTCACGCAGCGTTTGGCCACCTTGGTCAATCGACAAGGTCCTACGAGGAAACGTAGTCATAAGGGTAAAATTTTCGGCTCCCGTTTTAGCCCGCACAAAGTCATAAATCTGATCTAACTGGGCGTCAGCGTCAAAGTTGCGGGTGAAAGGTGGTCCCTCAGTAGGTCGAATCTGGATACGGGTCTGTTGAAATCCTTCAGTATGCACCACGGGGGCATCCGCAGATGGCACGACCACATCGGTAGTTACCGGCAATTCCTGACGCGCCAATCGTTCTTGTTCACGCCGGGCCGCCCGTTCCTTTTTATCCTGTTCAATTTGTTGTTTAATTCGTTGACGCGCCAACTGATCTTCCCGCTTCTCCCTTTTCTTAGCCTCGATATCCCGACAAATTTGCTCTTCCACAATATCCTTCTTTACTTTAGTAAATTCCCGACCACTAGCCCGACGCAATCGTTCGCGTTCACGTTCCTCTTCAGCTTCTCGTGCTAAGCGTTCGGCCTTCTTTTCCGCCATTCTTTTCTTGAGTTGGACCAAGCGTTGGGACTTTTCTTCCGCCGTCAGAGGTTTCACCGTTTCGGTCGATTCGGCGAAATCGGTGTGACCAGTTTTGGACGCATGATATTCCGCTTCAGTGACGCTCTTGAAATTCTTTTCGCACTCGTTACATCGAAGGGACTGGGCTACTGGGGTACTTTCTTGCGCCGGAGTTGCCGCTGTATCGGTAGTACTTTCCCCCGTGGCATCGTCCGCATGGGCTAGTAGCCAGTCCATAGCGGGCTGAAGTCCTTGGTTGTCGGTTGCTGTTAGAGCTTGGTTGACTTTGTCCCGGGGGAAACCCATCTCGGTCAAGGTTTGAATAATTTCTTCGTTGGCCATAGTGTCTTTAGTGGGTGGGTAATAATGGTTCTTGCACAGGTTACTACTGATGGGCAAAGTAAACGAAAAGGTAAATGAGATTGGAAAAGAAGCGGTCAATAAGAATAAAAAAGTAAGAATGCGAAAGACGAACCAATAAATACACTAATACCCAAAGACTCCCCCTTTTCGTGGTCTTTTATATGAAACCGCAGTACAATTTCCGTGCCACTTTACACGCTGCTATGACTGGCTAATACGGGACAGTTACAACCTCACCCTTTCCACATTGGTTACTACGGCGCCAAGTTTAAATAAGCTGTAGCCTGAACCACGAATTAATATTCCATCACCTCCTATAATGACCTCGAAAGTCCACTTTGTTCAACGGGTTCTAATATTTATTGTGATAACAACAGACAAAAAACCCCAATGATAAAGACGGTATCACATTCCATACGTTATTTCTGTTTAGGTTTCCGAATACGACTGTCCAGCTCGGCCTTGAATTTTCGATAGGTTAACATAGCAACTTGTGCATCTTCAATCTAATACCAAGCAGAAAAAATATATATTTCATAATAAAAAAAAACCAAAACCAAATTCCGTTAGTGGGCAATAACATAAATTCTGTAGAGAGCACCGAATATGGCAAAGAAAAACAAAAACTTGGTATCTTTCCTTGACTGGTACAATGAAAAGAGATACTTACCGATGAATGATGTCCGTCTTGAATGGTAATACCGAAATAAGCGTGAGCCAGGAATTTCAAAGCAGGAGTCTTGCCACACACAAGTTTCCGAAACCGCGGGTGGTAAGCAGTGTCCCGCACCTGGTGCCGCGGATGGGTCAACAAAAGTGCCTTTAGGTCGTGGTCTAAGGCATGACCCACCAGCACCCGGTCTTTGGTAATTTTCGACACCGCAATTTGCACAGCACGAAAGGACGGAGCTCCTTCCAAATGATGGGGACTGATGCCGCTAACAGCCGTGCGATAATCCGTCACAGGTTCTTCGGGACATACGTACTCATCCAGTACCACTTGGCCGTGAAAATTTACCAGACTGACCCGAGCCAAGGCCGATTCCGTACCACTGGGCCCAACTCCCACCATTTCGCAATCCATGGCAAGATAGGTACCAATACGACGTGTGGCCTGGGTTGTTCGTTGACCGCCGTTTTGTGCGTCTAGTTCTTTGAATAACTGTACAAGTATTTCCCCCACGGATAGTTTGTCCTTGTCGGCCGGTGGGGGTAAGATAGGCTTAGGTGGCGGGGCTCTGTGACCCGACAGGGTCTGGGACAGTGTATCGGCGGAAGTTTCCTGGTTCTCTTTATCATCAGCAAAATCCAGTCCTAAAATCTGGGCTGCAATGTTCAGCTGGCGCTGTTTTTCGGTGGCCAGTGCTCCCAAATTGTCTTGCCCTGGTACAGAGATGGTATCCTCGCGAGTGGAACCACCTGCTTCGTCACCACCATCGTCGTCGTCACTTTGGTCGAGGTCGCTGTCGAATCCATTCATATGGATAGTGGTGTTTTCAGGTCGGTCACTGCGAACAGCGGTGGAAATGGTAAACTTTCTGGGACGTTGCTTTTGTATCGAGGGTTTTGAAGTACGTCGAAAATTAACCTCCTTCCTCGGCTGCTTTGTCTGGAACAGAGTATCATAAGAAATTCATATAAAAAGTGCTACACATGCTTTCGTTAGTATCAATATGCCACGCCTTGCCCATGCGGCAACTAGGATTAAGGTTCAAAAGAAAATAGGTTGCAGAACTTACCTTTGCGGCAGTAGCTTTGGCCATGGTAACGTTCAAGCGCCTAAGCCTTGTGGACTAAATGTTCCAATTTCGACAAGTTAGACAAATATAGGTATGGGACAGTTTGCAATTCGTATTTAACAAGTTGGTGTACACGTTATACAACTGAAATACCGGCAATAATAACACTTTATGAAAACCTAACAACAAAATAAATGACTGGCAGAATGTGGGCAATGCCTCTCAAGAGAATTTATAAAGGTACGCCATTCGTTGTTAAAGGTTTGGCTTCAAGAAGAAAAATATAACTTGTGCAAAATTGCCGTTTCTCCGTTGTCCATGAAATAAAAGTGTGCTTAAATTCTAGGATTAATTTTATGGAGGGGGTAATTTTTTTTGGAAAATCAAGTCACATGATCCTTATTTCACAGTCTAGTACAAGGGGAGCCACATTCGCCCTATGGAATTGATCAAGTTAAGGTGTAAAGGAATTTTGAGTGATCAAGAATATTAGGGTTGAAGCGGGTAGCTGGAGTGGTTGCATTGCAGTGAGAACACAGTTTTGCATTGGTGGGCACATAATAGAGAGATTAGAAGCTGTTTACAAGGGAGAATTACACAGATCATGGTGGTCCTTTCCATTGTTACCTTGGATGGCACCCATCTAGACACTAACCTGGATAATTCTGAAGGTAGGGTCACTGCTTTTTAGGTGTTTCTGCAAGGGGGAATTGTAAAGTGAGTATCAGAATGTTATGCCAGGTGGAAGTAGAAACCTTGAATCAGATATAGTAATACTAATAGACAAATAAGGAACCAAATAAATCTGATAATTAGAATAATAGACTTTAATAGCAAAATAGGAACTAAACAAAGGGACAGCTCACAACAGTGCAAACAAGAAGGGCAAGAACATTAATCCTGCATCAAGGTTCAATGTAAAACTACATCAAGGGTGATAATGCTAAATCAAGATCAAGGCCAAGCTAAGACAAGGACAAAAGAAAGATTGTTGTGTGCTGTATCCATGGCAGGACAAGGACCTGGTTTATATAAGGGATTGGTCCTGGCTGAGACAGTAGTGGGATACACAGTGTTGGTCAGTGATCCTCTGTGGTCATCAAAAGATTCTTAAAACAATAAAACAATAAAGGTAAAACAAACAAATGTATTCAATGAAAAAAGAAAAGAAGTGTGCCAGGCCAGATTTGATCCTGCAACCTTCAGTATATCAGACCAACATGTTAACCAGTTGGTTACCTTTCTGGTTACAGGATGTGTTATAATCATTGAGACCCCCATACTTTTCTTTTGCCCTCTGTTGATGACAATGGCAACCATTGGATAACCTTTTGATTCCCAAGAAGTGATGACATCTGAAACCTGTCATCAGTGACATATTTAATTGGGGAACTTTGACATTGTAATAGGAATCTGGTCACTGGTGCAAGATGTCACTCAACTAAGACTATAGAGAGCTACAAGTAGGTAGATAATACTTTATAATAAACAAGCATGTTTTTATTCATGAGGGATTTGAGTTTCCCTGACCCAGTCTCCTTATATAACACATGAACAACAACAAAACCATAACAAAAATCATAGTGCACTTCAACATTAAGATGAAAACAATTTTCATGGAGATAAATGTTTGTCCATTGGTTCCATGTTGGGAGCACAAGGCAAGGGGAGGCCTTGTAGAGTGGTTACACCATCATCTGAGATATCCCAACTTGTGGCCATCAAATCAGCTTCACCTTGAGGGAGCTGGTCATCCTCATTGGAAGATGTAATCTCCAACTCCCTTTCTGCCATTGACCCAGCTTCATCTTGAGGTAGCTGGTCGTCCTTATCGGGAGATGTAATCTTCCACTCCTGTTCCAACATCAATGTAATCTCAGTATTTTTTGTCATTTTATCATTTTGAATAAACGATAGTCCAACGAATATCTAATTACGTTACATTTGGTAGTGAAGCCACGTTCTGATTGAATAGGGAACCATTTATATTTTATTTTTATCTTACTTTTATCATTTGAGTACCATGGAATCTACAAGAACCACCGTAACCAAAGAGCAAGTTGCCGAAATTTTTGAACAGTTAACCATGCAGGTAGCAGCTCTTAAAACCAAGGCGGAATCTCAAGCACAAACAGAGTTGTCTACATAAGCCATTTCTGTTGGGGCCAAAGTGATGGGCCAGAAACCATCGAAGTTTTCAGCACACCCAGGCGAGAATTTACTACTGTGGGAGTGGCAAATGGAGTTGTATTACTTTTCACGAAATATTCAAGGCAAATTATGAGTTACACTGGCCAGTGAAGCCCTGGAAGGTACAGCTTTATGATGGCATCTTGACTGGTTACTAGCATGGACCATGGGTGATTTGATAAATTTACCAACCTGGGAGGAATTTATTCATGCTTTGAAGGAAAAGTTTGGAATTGCTACTCCGGAACAGCATTACTGAACTTGGTTATCTCGATTAAAACAAACAGGATGAGCCCTACAGTATAATAATATCTTTAGTGAATTATACTCAAATATCCCCACCATGACTGCAGACAAGGCATATTTTCATTATACTCGTGGACTTAAGAATGCTTTGTTCCAAAGTGTTAAAATTGCCCAAATTACCACTTTGGATGAGGCTCAAAGTTATGTTCTTGATTTGGAGGAAGCCTTGGATCCTAGAACTTTCACTTCAGCCATCATCAACCGAACCAATCCATCAGTATTAACCCCAAAATCAAGTGTACCCACTGGAAATAGTGAAACAAAATCCAAACCCATGAATTTAGGCGTAATCAAGTAATTAACCCCTGAGGAATGCCAGTGTTGTTTCCGAGAAGGACGTTGTTTATGCTGCTGAGCCGAAGGACATCTAAAAGCTCAATGTCCACATTTTTCTGCTCAAACGAGTCAGGTGGAAAACGTCCAGGTCCCACCTGGAGTTCCCGGCAGGGACAGGGACCAAGAGACAGATTATAGGGACCAGTAAGTAACACTTTATTAGTAAGTAATATAATGAAAATCACAAAAAAATTATAAAATATGTAAAAAAAGACAAAAGCACTTTAGTACCACGAATAAGTTACCCAAACAGTATAGGAATTGATTTAGGAAGTAACCAAGACATAGTATTAGTACCAGGAAGTACCCAAGTAATTTCTTCAGAAATCGTAATGGTTCCCCCAGAGGGATACTATTTACAATTATTCCTTCGATCCTCAGTGGCTAAAATGGGTATAATATTGTCTGCAGGAACAATTGACCCTGATTACCATGGAGAGATCAAATTTATTTTAACCAATGTTAGTCATAATGTTAATCTCCATGTTTTCCGTCTCCATCAGTAATCTACTTCACGTGATTTCCTTCGCTACTCACACCCTCAGTCTGGTATATTATATCTCGTTCACTCTCCCACTGCTCTCACTAGTACTGACTCACACCTTTCTTCACTCTGGTGAAAAATGTTTATTGTTTATCAATGTTTAAGTGTGTAATAACACTCCCTCTAGTTTATCATTATTAGTTTATAGTTTAGTTTAAGTTTATTAAAGGCTATCGTTACTCACAGAGAATAACACATAATTTAGTGAAATTTGTTGCAGGAACCTATTTAGTTCAGGCAGTACTTTTGTCCGCAGGATTACCAATGTTACAATCTGTTCAATTGAATGAAATAGACCAAACCACTCGCCAGACTCAGGGATTTGGTTCCAGTGATCTAACCTCAAAGACTTCACCAAAGAACTATGAAAACCCAGAAAATCTACTGTTGAAATTTTCCAACCGTTTTGAACCCTTAAACTTCTTCGAATCCCATGAAACCACGGATATTACTACCAAAGAAACACCCACAGAATCCAACGAATTCCCTGAATCCCATGAACCTCATGAAACCCATGATTCCCTTGAAACCCTAGATGCCTTTGATTCCATGACCCGAGTACCCAGTTACCAGAACCCCACTTGTCAAAGCTTGACGACGTTCACTCCTGATCCATCATCCACTGCTGAAACCCCATTGACCAAACCTTTAATGATCTTCCATGGAGCCATACGTAATCAGAATGTCCGAGTACTTTTTGATCCAGGCGCCACCAATAACGTAATTTCAGAACCCCTTGTAAAAAAATTGAATTTTCCAATGTTTTCATTATGAAATCCTGTTCCTATACGCACGGCCTCGAAAACCATAATGATACAAAACTTTACCTATGTTACTTTACAGATTTCTTCACATGAATTTCAAATGTCCACTTTGATTTTTCCCTCTTTAAATTATGATTTAATCCTAGGACAACCGTGGATTATGGATCATTTACCACAACCCAATTGGTTAGATTATAATTTTTTTCTTCCACATCAACGAAGCATTATTCAAGGTCACCCTAATTTTACCACAGAACATCCCCTTCACAATTCTCAGTCTTTTGAATTTTGCTCTGCCCATTCCTTTGAACATTACATTCGAATGAATCACCCTGATGTTTACTTAGTTGTTTTACAATGTGAATCAGAAATACCAGCATTCACAAAAACTAACGAAATCCCTATTGAAATTGAGGAATTAATTAATTCCTATCGAGATTCTGTTTTTGGACCCATGCCTTCAGGATTACCACCAGCCCGATCTTTAGATCATACCATTAATACCAGAGATTCCCCCCGACCTACAGACCAGCATATCGTCTAAGTCCTCTGGATACTCAAGAATTGATTTGTCAATTAAGAGATTATTTAGAAAAGGAATGGATCGAACCTGCTGCCTCTCCATGGGGAGCCCCAAAGAAAGATGGTGGACGCCAGATGTGCATAGATTACCGGGCCCTGAATAAACAAACCATACGAAACCGGTATCCATTGCCACGAATTGAGGATCATTTTGATCAATTGCGGGGAGCCAATTATTTTTCCAAGCCTGATTTACGAAGCGGCTATCATCAAATTCGAATGGCGGAACCTGATAAACCAAAGACTGCCTTTAATACTCGGTATGGGCAGTACCAATTCCGTGTGATGCCCTTTGGACTAACCAATGCACCAGCCACATTTCAAACCCTGATGAACGACATGTTACGAGACTATTTAAATAAATTTATTGTTGTATATCTTGATGACATCTTAATCTATAATCGAACCTTGGAAGAACATTTGGAACATTTACAACAAGTATTTCAATGTCTTCAAAAACAGCGGCTAGTGGCAAAACCTAAAGAAGTGTGAACTTGCACAACCACGGGTAGAATATCTAGGCCACATCATTGAGCGGAACCATGTACAAACTGATCCACGAAAAATCCGGGTAATTCAACAGTGGCAAACACCTAAGACTCTGACTCAACTACGACAATTCCTGGGACTCTGTAATTATTATCGTCGATTTGTACCCGGATATGCCCATATTGCTGCCTCTTTGACAGACCTAGAAAAGGGGAATCCAAAATTACTGCGGTGAACGGAACCAGCTGAAAATGCTTTTGTACTCTTAAAGAAAGCCCTGGTGGACGCTGTACTTAAATCATTACCGGATTTTAATCGAAATTTTATTGTAGCCACTGATGCTTCCCGTGTAGCCATTGGAGCCGTGTTACAACAAGATTACGGACAGGGACCACAACCAATTGCTTTCGAAAGCAAGAAATTAAACGAAACACAGCAACGTTATTCTATTCGGGAACAGGAATTTATGGCCATACATCATGTAATGGGCCTTTGGCGGCATTATTTATTGGGTCGCCACACTGAAATCTGGACAGATCACAAGAGATTACAAACAATACAAACCCAACAGAACCTCTCAAATCGTATGTTTCGGTGGATACAAGACTTACAAGTCTACGACTTCGAAATTCTTTACAAACCAGGACGGAAAAACTTAGCTCCAGACGTATTAAGCAGAATAAATTCATTGGAAACAGAATCTTTAAATCTCCAGGATTGGCCATTTCGTGTACCGCTATTTCAACGGACCAAGAAATTACCTCCGGAATTACCTACGGACCTACAGAGACGTTTACAAGAAGAAGCACATCTATTTCGAACTGATGAGGAAACACAGACATTACAATGAAAAATCGGAGAACAATGGGTCAAAGTATACCATTTGGCACAGGCGGAGAGATTCTCACGGGAATTTAATAAATCCACAGGACATCCAGGCATTATTCACCTTCGAGATTTACTACGAACAAGAGGATGGTGGCCTTACCAAAAGGCAACCATAATCAAGGTACTAAAGAACTGTCCGGCTTGTCAATTAGTTTCCAAAACCACGAAAGAATCCACGGAACCACATTATTTAGACCCATCTTTACAGCCTTTTGAACGTTGGGGAATCGATTTTATGGGCCCCTACCCAGTTACCCGTACAGGAAACAAGTTTATCATCACCGCTATTGACTATGCAACAAATTGGCCGATTGCCAAAACTGTACCCGATGCTTCAGAAGAAACTTTTGCTAAATTTCTGTATGAAGACATTGTGTGTACCTACGGTTGCCCTACTGAAATCATTTCAGACCGAGGTGGAGCCTTCTTAGGCAAAACTTTACAAAGATATCTACAATAATTAGGCACCCGTCATCTGCTAACCTCGGCCTATCATCCCCAGACCAACGGCAAGGTTAAACGATTTAATGGGTATTTTAAAGAAGTATTAACCAAACAACGACTTGGGAAACCTCGTAACATTCGGGATACCTTAATTCCCACGGCCTTATTATCTACATGGGTACGAACTCACTCTATTCACAAGTATTCACCTTTCTTTTTGTTATATGGCGTTTTTCCACATTTACCTGGTGATTTAATTAGACCATCATTGCAAACTTTATCAGAACCGACCCTGGACAATGTCACTGATGCAACTGGACGAGTACAAAACCTCCATGGAAAACGTGAAGAAGCCCAAACTGCCATTCGAAATCAACAGGAAAAACTACGGACCAAGTATCAACAGAAACACAATTTTCGACGGGCTTTTCAACCTAGTGATCCCGTTTTATTAAAGATCCCACAATCAACCCCTTTCGAACCCAAATGGGTAGTTTTTTTTCGACTATATAAAGAAAAATCCGCCAGCACTGAGGTCTCTCACTAAACCCTATTGGTTAAAATGCAATTGGTACCTTTTTCCTCCAAATCTCTATATAGTTGAAAAAAA